>CAUYPK010059995.1:0-37870 GCA_963574355.1 Loris lydekkerianus
CCCTAAATTAGTTTCATAGTAGGGCTGAGTACATTGGGTACTTTTTCTTCCATTCTTGAGATACTTTACTAAGAAGAATATGTTCCAGCTCCATCCATATAAACATGAAAGAGGTAAAGTCTCCATCTTTCTTTAAGGCTGCATAATATTCCATGGTGTACATGTACCACAATTTATTAATCCATTCGTGGGTCGATGGGCACTTGGGCTTTTTCCATGACTTAGCAATTATGAATAGGGCTGCGATAAACATTCTGGTACAAATATCTTTGTTAAGATGTGATTTTTGGTATTCTGGGTATATGCCCAGCAGAGGAATTACCGTATTCCTTCTTGCCAAAGGTCCCAGTCTGGTCAATAGTCTGTTGGAAACATTGAGGGGCGGGGAGAAGCAGGCCTCACCGCAGGACGGGCGAAGCTGGCTAACGGAAGCTTCTCACATGGCTGCCTGAGCTTCACCTACTTTACCATTTCCTCAGCCCCTCTCCACCATTACCCCCACACTCCCCTGGATAAATTGTCTTCCTTGGTGCAAAAAAGCTTGGAGACCACTGCAATAAAAAACTCACATTGGCTACATCTTCCTGAAGCAAGTAAATAGCTTTACTTAGTTCATTTATAAATAGCAGGAAAATTATTCAGTGAACATGAAAATGATTTTGTATATATACCTATTTTGTTTCGGTTTTCTAACAATCATCGATGTAGTGTGAAATATTTTCTATTAAAGGAGCGTATTCAGTGTTTCGAATATCTGTGCCCCTACTGGAGTTTTGGCTTTGGAGAAACAAACAAACATTCTCATGCTAACACTATTTTCCTGTCCTGCAATGCATCGTTGCATAAGTCACCACTGTTAGGGGGGAACATATATTATGATCATACTTTCTTTCTGCTTTGCCATCTATATAACCGTACTTTAAATAAATTTTGTAATTAAAAATGTTTACGTTGTTTAAGCTGACTGTGCATATTTTTGGTAAAATTGTTTTAATATTCATTCTCAGTATAACTCTAAAATTGACTTTATAGAGTATGAAAGGCATTTTAGTTTTCATTTTACCTACAGTGAAATGCTGACATAAAAGTCCATTAAAAAAGATTTTTAGCACGATCTAGAGTACAGTTAATTCTAATGTTCCAGATAGCCCGAGTATGCTTTTCATCTGTGGAGTTCTAACCATCCCCGCCACTGCTACTGTATTACTTTTCAGTGCCTGTAGCAACTTCATGCCATGGAAAGCTAAGGTAAACTAATACAGGGAGGAAATAGTGTCTCTTTCTCCAAAAGGGAGGGATTGGCACAGCATGTGACTTTAATGAGCCCAGAAAGTGGCAAAGGCAAAAGAACCACAATTAGTGCGAGATACAGTGATTTTTTACTCACAACCAGCTTTTAGTGTATTCATTTTTTTTTCTCTTTTATTTATTTATTTATTTATTTATTATAGATAAAAATATGCACCATAGATGTGGCCCAATCCAATGGCTACTCAGACTTATTGGTAATCTCCAGTACATATGAGTCATCATTTATGAACTCCTGTGTTTTGCATAATTGCGTATTTATCATAGAGTACAAGACTCTGAAAGACATTAATGTTTAGCAGTTCCTTAGTTTTGAAATTGTGCCCTCTGGTCACCAGACAGGCTTCCTGATAGTAGGCTGGTGTTGGTAAAAATCAAATTTACATTATGACTAAACACAAATAAATTGAAGAAGGGAGAGCATTCTAAGTCTTTAAGTGGTTGCAGAATAGTGTAATAATTTAAAAAGCGATGATATAGAAAGTAATATTTGCTCAGTATTCATTCAGTTACAAATGTCTTTCTTCACTAATATGCTTTTTAGTTGATGCAAGCCAACTAATATTAGCACTTCAAATTTTAAAGAAATATGTCATACTATGGTTTTTTAATGAACTCGGTTTTATAGTTTATTATTTTAGAATCTCATGTTTCATTGTTTTCCCATTAAATGACATTTTGTTGGGTGGCATGTAGCTTCTTTACATTATGAAATCAAGTAAAAATGCTTAGAAATTTTGTTATTCCTTTTAACTGAAGAGAGTTATTTACTTTTTTTTTTTTTTTTTTAAGGCTCAGTATGTAATTGTTTTAAAATGTTGTTATTGCTTAACAAACCACCTCAAACCTTAGTGGCTTAAAGTAACAACAATTAGTTACTTAGCTTTCAAATTTGAACTTTGGGGAGGATACAGCAGGGAAGGTTGGTACTGGTTTGCTGGTTTGGCTGGTGGCTGGACAGTCTGTCGCCCAGGTGGCTTATTCACTGAGCAGGCGTGTTGGTGTTGGTGCCAAGGCTGAGAGCTGGGGCCTTACTTTCTCTTCACCTGGGCCTCTCCACAGCCTGCTTAGGCTTCCTCACACCAGGTGGCTGGAATTGTTTACTTTTAAAAAAGTATCTCTTAATATTGCCAATTTTTTAAAAAAAAATATTTTTCTTTTAATGTTTGCTGTGTACTTTCTTCTTTTTCCTTATAATTCGCATGTTTTTGAAGTGAAAGCACTCTCCTGGGACCTGATAATACTGGCCATGAATTGTTAAATGTTAAACTTGTCGTGAATATACTCTAGAAGCGAATGAATAAAAGTTGGATAATGTGAGTTATGCCATGAATGCAATTTTTTTCTTCTGTTTTTTTTTTTTTTTTTTCCCCTCTGTGTGGATTGCTATCCTTTGTCAATGTAACCAGGACTACCACACACAGATGTGTAGTTTGTTCACTGCAAAGAGGCATCTGGCCCAGGGAGCAAATAGAGGTTGTAGTTCAACTGATGGTGTGATTGCCAAGCCAGGTTTGCAAGGCTGTATCTCAAGGATGAGCCTCTTTTCTAATTTGCACAATGCTAATACGAACTAGCCCAAATTGTGAACCTTTTTGTCAGATTCTTTTCATAATTCCTACATCTCTTCAATCACTATGCTAGATTCATTTATTTTTACTTTTTTCATGGTTTCTTGCATGAATGGTTCTTAAAGTGTGGTCCAGCGATCCTTTCAGAAGGTCTGCAAGTCAAAATCATGCATGGATAAATGATCCATTCAAAGTTCAAGGTAGAGCATTGGATTTCAGTGCTGTGGTTTCCAATTCCACGTTGCCACTAGGCTTTAGAAAACTATCACATGTCAAGTGTTGGTGTACTATGAAAGAAGAATATCCAATTTATCTGAAAAGGTTATTAAAGTACTTTGCCCAACTAAATGACTTTGTAAATATGAATGTTCTTCATATATGTCCATAAGAATAACATAAAGCAAATTGTCACAGACTGAGTGACGAAGTAGAAGACTCTACCCGTCTACTCATTAAATCAGACATTTAAAAAATCTGCAAAAGTATACAATTATGCCATTCTTTTCACTAAATGTATATCTTGTATTTCATGAAAAAATTATTTATGTTAACATGTAATGGGGTTACTTTAATCTTGAAGTAAATTAATATATGAAATTTTCTGTATTTTAATTTGTAACATGCTAAGTATCAGTAGATCAAACTAACATAAATGAAAGCACTTTGGAGTCCTCATAATTTTTAAACATGCGGGATTCTCTTGACACAAAACCATTTGAGAACATCTGCTTTATGACATCAGGTTGTTTAACATTTCTTTGTTAGAAAGAATAGTGATGTTCCAAGTATCAGACTGGATGTACACATGTACATTTGGTCCAGGAGAGTTGTTTATCTTAGGAAAAAGAAGTCTAAAACTTCTGTTATTCAAGGATCACTTCAGTTTTCACATTTGATTCATCCTGAGCCAACCTACAGGTGCAGATGTGTTGACTCAACTGGGCAAACACGGGGAGAAGCTGCATCATAAAGGCCAAGTCAGTGGCTGCGAGGATGGTTTTAATTAACAGTAAGGCACCATTGGTCCCATTTTGTGTGCATTTCAAAATGTTACTTGTCCGTGGAGATGTCTCACAGATGAGGCACTACTTGAACCTAGTTGAAATGCAGCTGTGACATATGCTTTTTAAAGCAGATAGGAGAGGGGGGTTTGGGGTGAACGATTCTGTGTGAATTAGGAACTGTTTATGAGAGATGCTGGACAGCTGTCCTGTTTATACAAAATGTCAGAGAAAGCCTAACCCGGCAGGCAAGATTTTAGGGTTCTGAAATAAGAATGTTCTTGTTAATGATAGCTATATATATGAAACAAACAGAACCAAAACAAAAAAAAAAACGCATCCACATGTATGAAGTCCTTAGACTTTGAATAGAGTTACCTTGATCTGTGTGATCTACTATCACACCTCGCCTTGGTTGTCACGCTGTTGCCTTAGAAGGCACTCTATCAGAGTGGTTTAAACACTGGCTTTCAAGTCAGTCAGACAAACTTAGATCCTCACGCTGCCTCCGTCACTTACTGATTGTGTTAATGTGGGCACGTTGCTTTACTTCCCTGAAGCCTGGTTCCTGTACCAAAAAATTGGTAATACTGCTTTTCTTGAGTATTTGTCATGAATATTAAAATACATTTAAGTAGAGTACCTTGCTCACAGTGAGTGCTTTATTCTTACATGTGAAGGTGTGTTCACAAACACTTTTTTTCCAGTTGCACTCTTCCATCAGTGTGTTAGGGTTTGATATCAACAGCAGAGTTTTGAAGTCGAAGGCTTCTCCCTCTTCCTCTCCTTTCCTCTTCCTTCTCCCCTCCTCTCTCTCTCGTTTGCTTTAGGTCCCTAAGGTATGGCGTGAAGGCAGACACCCAATAGTTCCATAGTTTATGTACTGCTTACCTTATAATTTTCAAGTGAAATAATAATAGCCTCTTACAAAGAAGTACTCCAGCCAGTCCAATGCATAATGAATAATAAAATTTAAGTGTGATCTTTCATCATTTAATATTTTTGGTTTAATTAAAAGCTATTGTTCTTCCTAAGATGTTCTTATACTTTATTTTCAAATACAGCCGAAGCAAGGGTTATATAGGACTATGATCCCAAGTGAACATGACTTGTGGCATAGTAAGTGATTTACCATTTGAGAAGAATGGGATTGGGTTTTATTGGAAAGCAAATTTCAGACACAAATACTGTTGTAATAGGGGATCACTTTTATGAGTTTAAATATTGAGAGAGTGAATTTTCGAATAAATGAATACAAGCGTACTCATGAAATAGAGATTCTATTCATTGTCCCTTGTTTTGCTGAATTCTGATATTAGCGAAGCTACAATTAGCATGAGTGTTGGTGTATATGTGCACATCTGAGGTCTGTGTATTTTTGTCTGTATGTTACAAGCAAAAACTCACAGGGCTGTTCTCATTTTTTAGTTCATTCTAACACTTGTTGAGAACATAAAAATCTGAACTTCTTTGGAAGTTTTGACTAAAATATTAGATTATTTATCTAATCCCAGTTCCTAACGTGTGTGCATACGGTTGGGATAGGGAATGATGTATCAGTGTTTGGGGACTTCTTCCTCACCCCTGTTACCACTTTGCCAAAGACAGAGTTTTAACAATCAGAGGAAAAGACTGAAATTTGGTCTCTGTGTCGTAAACTGTCTAATGTACTTGCTGTCATGAATATTTACAATGGATTAGTGCCCCAGTGCATAAAAGTTTGTCAAATGGATTATATGTTCCATTTGGTATTGCTATTTAATTAATAATATGAGCATTTATGAATTTCTAGTAAGTGAACATAAGCCTACTGAGCTGATTCACACACTTAGGTATGATACACACATACACAAAGGGTGTCCAAAAAAAAGTATGCGTATTTTAAGAAAGAAAAAAAGTGTATTAAATTTGTAGTACTCAAGTCGCATTTGACCTCCACAATCACAAGAGGTGCTCAGTGTGACTTGTATTGTATTGGTATATATTGAGTGTTACAATTTCGATACAGATTTTCCCTTTCTTAAAATGTATATACTTTTTTTGGCACCCTCTGTGTACACACTCACACATATATGTGGCTGTATGTATACACACACCAATAACAAGTCCATAGTCATCTAATAAATATAATTATATTCACACCATCTAATATTTATTGAATACTCTGTGTTAGGGCACTGTTATGTATGTATGATGTTAAATCACTCTTGTTACTTCATGCGATAATGATCTAAGAAAAATCATCATTCCCATTTTGTTGATTACCAAAATACCCTCAGATGATTAGTCAGCTTTCTCAAAGCACTTAATTGCGAAATGGCAAGACCCTGAATTTCAAACAAGACTTGTGGCATGTTCTCTTTTACTCAGTTCTTTTATTAAGTGGCCTCTCTAAGATAATTTAGCCTTTAAAAATCTTGCAAGACATAGTTCTAAACAACTTCTTTTCATTTTCTCGGTGCTCTTTTTAAGGTAAATCTAAATATGTTCTTTCTATACTTTTAAAAAATGGAGATTAAAATAAGTATAGTGTCAGATTTTTTTTTTTCCCCCTCACATGCTTTTATGTGAAATATTCCTTTGAAGTTAAGCTGGAACGCAGGTGTTGGGTATGGGTCTCTTGCAGGATGAAACTTCCAAAAGGCAAACAGACTAAGACTACAGAAAGACTGTTCTTTAGAAGTTACCACTCTCTTTTTGCCCAATTAAAAAAATAAGATTTATGGCATATGATGTATGTGACATTTCAAGTTGTAAAAGAGAATCTGCAAGAATGTATGTTTTTGAAAATTATATTAATAAAAAGTGGCAAACATCAATTATCTTTATAACTTTTAATGATATGTTTATATATTTATTTATTTAAAGGGAGTTATGTTTCTGTTTGCCTCGTTAAGTTGTGGCTGCCTCTTCCCATGAGTGTAGTTCTCAAAACCCTATATTTCTAAATAAGCAGTTTTTCAAAATCTTTTTCTCCTTGATTGTAATGATACCTTTCTGTGGTTCAGTAGTTAAAAACATCAAGTAAAGGAAAAATGAAACATTGTAGCTTGGAATTTTAGAATACTAATAGAAAATATGTTAATACCAATAAATATGCTCAATATTTTTATTAGAAATTTTATATTGGTATGCCCGCTTAAGAAAACAAAATGAAAATTTTGTTGTACATTTTATTATATATGTACGTAAAAATTTTCAGCCTAAGTATATAGTTATCCATTTTATACTGAAGCTATCCTAGAATAAAAGAAATCAGTTTTGAATTAAAAGTCTCTCTTTATCACCTAACCTTTGCAAGCCAAAAAAGAAATTTATTCTCTATAGAGATGCTCATATGAAAAAGAGAATTTCTGAGCTAAAATAGAGCTTAAAATTATTCTTTAGTTTCAAACATGATTTGCATATTGAAATACACCTCTGCCTCATCACAAATAAAAAATGTAAGCATGCATTTTATTGCATGTATTTATTTAGGGCTTTCCATTACATTCTCAATATTTATTTTGTAGCACCTAGAATATATTTTACCCCTACAGTAGTTTTGCAGGTGATCAAAGACGCCAAGATATCAAGTAGTCAGGGGTTTGTGGCATTTGGTGAGAGCCTGGTTTCCATTCCTTTCTAGGCTGGTGCTTGTATTTGTTAAGGACTCTGGACTTTAAGAAAATAAAATGTAATTTCCTGGATAGAAAATAAAAATTTGAAATGAATGCAATTTTCTGGAAAAAGTTATAAAGTTATAAAGAATACTCTTACATGAATTTCATCAAACCCGTCTTCTCCCCCACCTCCTGCAGTAGTAAATGACAGAAAGAAAACAATGGAAAAAGTGGCCACGCTAATGGAAAGATGGGCAGTCACAAAGTTATTAGTGTAGACATTTGATGGGGTCTAATCTACCTATGGAATACTGTATTCTGTCAAGAAAAGAGCGCTAATGCATCTTCTAAATATCAAAAGACAGAAGCCAATTTATGCCTGTCAGTCCTCACTTTTTACAGATTTAAATCGCTCCTGTGAGGGAAAGACACGTTACTTCTGTTGCAGTCAAATTTCTCTCTTGATTTTAGTCAAAAATAATTTTAAAAGCTTTCTGACAATTGAAAAGAGCATTTTAAAATAAGTGGCATTATTTTAAGAATCCCTACTGGGTATCAGAAATTATCTACAATTAGTAATAAGTTTTAATATTTTATATTCTTCTCCTTTATAGTTATATATTTCAAAGTAAAATTTCTTTAAGACTTACTCTCATCTTAGATCCTTTTTTATTTGTTGCAAACATTGAAGAGGTGTGTACAATTTTTGCTGTTATTATTTTTATTATTCTTGTTGGCTGAATGAAATTTCCTAATGATGTTTCACTGGCCAATTAACTTGCTAATATTTGCAGGTGTGGCATCTGCTGTATTCCTGATTGTCACAGTGTAATAAAAACTGTGGGCTGGAAGACATGAATGCAATATTTCCCCTACCCATTATATTTCTTAAGCAAGCAATATTTCCTAGTTACTACAGGTCAGCATGACATTGTGTGCAAAATGGCATACTGCATTGGGCCAGATGAGACATTTCCATGCACTGCTCATGCGGATGCAAATTGCCACTTACCTAGAAAAGATTCTCACAACAAATGAACAAGCAGTTTCTCTCTCTGTAGTGAGGCTGTTAATATGTTGATGCATGGATAATGAGAAAGAGACAAATGAGATGAATAAAAGTGTTCATTTTCTCTTTTATCTTTTTGGTAATTTCTGTCAAATTCACATTATTAAATTGTTTCCATTTTCCATTCTTTCCTTTCTAGAACAGGACATTTATTTTGCAGGAAAAAAATAACATTTTTAAATATTGGAAATCGGTTTAAAATATTTTGTGATTCCAAATAATATTTTTTGTTTTAAAGATAATATTAAAAATAAATTTGGAAACACTTAATTTTCAGTATTCAAAAATCATAGCAGAACCTATGAATGCTTAAGCATTTGCCCATATGGACTCATTTTTTTAAGTCAATATATAGGCAAAGATTCAAGGAATGGAATGTTTGTCATCCTTGGAACTATTTTTGTGTGGCTAAATCTAAGACCACTTTCATTAAGAATATGCAAGTTCTTCCATTAGGTCTGCAGTTTAAGAACTTTAGAAGTTTATATTCTTAGGCTTAATAAAATGTTCTGAAATGATCAATGTAATATTTTTAAGACCCATGTATCTATACATTTCTTCTTTTTTGAATAAGATATTTAGTAGTAATTTTCTTTTGCACATTCTATGCATATTTAGACATTGAGGAATAGAAATTATGAAATAATACTAAATTCATTGAGACTCTCACTGGTAAACCAAATTAAATATTAATTTAACAACTACTTGTTAATATGTTGGTATTGATTCTATCTTATTAAAGTACAATTGCGTACAACTGAACTTTCTGTTTTCTTGTGGCTGAACCTTGAATCACCATGTCTTCTGCTTTCAATGTTTTTCCTGGGGCACAGATCATATTTCTTACTGCCAGAGCCCAGAAATAATAGCCTGACACATCCATAGTCCCAAAGGCCTTTCTGCCTAGTACCCAGACAGCAACTGCAGTGCTGCAGACTGTAGACAAGAAGTCCTAAAGCATCAGTGATGCCATTGAAAGCAGTTTCATTTCATATTATAATTCATAATTATCTACGTTTATCTCTTTGTCTAAATTCCAACTCCTAACATCTGATACTGACAAATTCTTAGAGATTGATTTTATTCTATTTGATGTGTACTTTTTTAGATGATGCTAGTTTTAAGGAAACAATCACTGTTTTGTAACAAATGGCAAAAAAGGAGAGAAATGATGATTAAAAATCTATAAATAGATGGTCTCACTTGCATTTCTCTGACCAGCTAAATGATGTAAGTGCAATGCTTTTTTTTTTTTTTTCAGACAGTCTTGCTCTGCTGTCCCCTGTTAAAGAGTGCAGTGCTGTGACCAAAACCCACTGCTACTTGGAATTCCTAGGTTCCAGCTAGGTTCTCCTGCCTTTGCCTTCCAAGAAGTGAAACTACAGGCAACACCTGCCACATCTATCTGATGTCTTCTATTTTCAATAGAGATGGGAGTCTTGTTCTTGCTTAGGCTGGTCTTGAACTCTTGACCTCAAGTGATCCTCCCACCTCAACCTCTTAGAGGGCTAGGATTACAGACATGAGCCATAGGATCTGGCCCCAAAGTACAATGTTCAATATTAACTTTTAACTGTAAGATCTTTATTTTCAAAGCTTTTTTTTTTTTTTTTTTGCAGTTTTTGGCCAGGACCGGGTTTGAACCCACCACCTCCAGTATATGGGGCCGGCACCCTACTCCTTTGAGTCACAGGTGCTGCCCCAAAGCATGTTTTTCCTATTATTTCTTTATATCCAATATTATATTTACATTTAAAAAAAATTGTGTTAAAGAATAAATGTCCCTAGTTTTCCCAATTCCTAGATTTTTTTTTTTTTTTTAAAAGGAGTATATAAACTAGAACTAAAATGTACTACTTTTAGTGTGGCAGTGCCATCCATATTTTGATCGAATATTGAATTGCACAGAAATAACTATTTACTGTCATTTTAAAACATATTACCATTTAATGGCAATCTTCTTCTAATCCTAATCAGATTATTGCATTTTGTTTTCTTTGTAATGACAGGTAATGCATTTTTAATAGCTTCTGGATACATGAAAATCATGTAATGTGACATTTTCAACGGAGCAGGGGTTTCCACCTTCAGAAAATGCATTCACCTGTACAGGCTATCCCGAAGCCTCTAATTACTTTATCTTTCTAAAATGAAGTAAATATATGTTTATTCTATCATCAGATAGATTTAAAAAACTTCAGTATTTTAGCATTGAACCAGTTAATGACTTCACAATTTGGTGAATACTGAATTACTAGTCCTGGCACAGAACATTGTAAATAAATCAAATTGTTAAGTTAAAGGAAAGAACAAACGCACTGGCTCCTGGCCGATGCCCCAGTTTTTTTGATGTATTTCACTCTTGGTGCCTCTGGGCTTCTCGTCCTTTTTTTTGCCAGGGGCCAGACACTGCCTACTTCAGCCTTTGGTTTCTTCATTCTGTTTACAAAGTAAGGTATACGTGTGTGTATGTATATATATAATTTAAATTTGAAAATGAAGTATAAAATACAAATTTTCTCTCAAATATATCTCATTGAGATTCTAATTAAACGTTTTTTAAAATTCTATAAAGTCAACTGTTGAACACATCCACTAAATGACAAATATCCTAACTACTTAAGATAAACAGAGATGAATAAAGGTTATCTCAAGTCCTGACTTCTAAATACGGTACCAGCCTGGAAATTGCTTTTGATACACTTATGGTTCCCAGATTTGTCTGTACCACTGGAATCACGGGGCGGGGGAGGGAGGGTTGGTTCTAAAAATATTGATGTTTGTCTTCTTCCCCCAGGGTCTGCAAATGAATTGGATGGGGGAGTGGCCTGGGCTTTTAAATTTTTGAGAGGTCCCAGGTGATTCTGTTAGCTCAGCTACATTTTTGAATCACTGGTCTAGACCATCATTTTACACAATAAGAAGGTGGAGGGGCTGTTTACTTTCACAATGACAGCAAATTATTTCCTTATGGAAACATAGCTACAGAAAGGTGACAGAACCTAGTGTAGGTGGGTTGGGGGGATACCTCTGTGTGTGCATGTCCACACAAAGCCAACAGCAGCGAATCATAGAGCTTTGTTGCATTTTATCACTTCTGCCATGGTGGCTCCATCATTCTGAACTAAGACTAATTTTTGCCTAGGCAGGTAGGTTTGTTGTTAGGGTTAACCTGGTAGGTAAAGCCCTATGATTTCCTTTTTTTCCCTATGTGAACATAAGGTCAAAAAGAAATAACAGTAAATTGAATGATAAATAATTTTTTAAAATCCCTGATAAAATTATTACATCTATCAATATTTTAAAATTTAGACACCGGGTAACATTTATTGGGCACTTAGAAAAACAGAATCATTGAGTGCTGTTGTTATCTTCATTTTACAGCTGAATAAACTAAAAAAAAGAAAAGAAAATACTGTTTGAGTACATTCTACTATTGTAAATCAGTTAAAATTCCTTGTGCAATCACCACACCTACGTGAATAATTTTCCCTGTTTTAATAGGGAGAAGGAATTGTTTGAGTATTATGAATCTTGATGGCACAGAACATAATTGGCCAAAAGCAGCTGTTTCTTATAGCCTTAAGTCTCTGACGTCTCGAGTACTTGAAGATACTATGAATGGTGATGAATAATTACTTTTATCTATCTAGATTAATTAAACATCCATTCTTCTGAATTTCAGATTCTGAGGTTTGGTCCTAAGTGTATGACGAAATTATGATCTTTATTTTCTAGGACAGTCTCAATTCAGTAAAATTCACTCCTGTTGCCAAGTGGGTCATCTGCAACACATCAGATGTGTCCAGATTTTTGTTTTAAAATATGTGATCATTATTTCGGAAAATGCCTGTTGCTTCAAAAGAAATTATGTTGAGAATTAAAACCACAACCATAATACAACCACTGTTTCCTGTTCAAATGAATTTTACTTGTTTAACTTTTGTGATGGCAGTGCCAAACCTTGCCAAAGTATGAGTGATTTTTCTTCCAAGGAAACTGTTTCCTCTTAACTGACACGCTTATCCAGTCAAAAAAGAGAATATTCAATTGGTATAACTGAATGAATGGTTTTTAAATTTCTACTTCATTTTATATTGGACTTTCTAATTTGCATCACTTAACAAGGCAGTGGGTAGATATGTTTTTATTTCCAGTGAAAGCGTTTTAAAATATACTCCATAAGGAAGGATTCAACGGAAAAGCCAAAACCATTTTGAAAAACAATAAGGCCTTTTCACGTTGATTACAACCTTTTCCCTCTTGGATTTCCTTTTTCTTTTCTTTCTCTTCTCTTTTGCTGATTTTCCCTTTTCCAATTTAAAGTCAAAGCATTTCTCTAACTCTGCTGATCAAAATAACTCATTGAGTTTTCCAGGAAAGCCTGCATATTTGTAACCATGATTGTCAGCGGCAGTTTTCTGATACTGAAGGGAGCTAACTTGTGTCCGCATTAGTGCCCTTCATACTCCAAAACATACTTCCTCTTCCTCCTTTGGTGGCAGCTTCCAAACACCCAACTTGGTTCATGTCAAATGCACGTTTGGGCTCTGTAATAAATCACTGACGAACGGCCAACTCTCTATTTCAGAGGCTGCGCCTCTGAACATTGATTAATGTGATTCTTCAAGAATGAACAATGGCCAGTGTGCATATGCACAAGAAAAGCTCACCCACTGCAATAGACAGCTTTGTTCCCTGTGCTGCAGCCTCTCCCCTTATACTGTTCTCTTTCTGGGCTTAGCAGGGACCTCAGCTAATTGATTAAGAGAGTCTTTAGGCTGCCTGAGGTGGGCCTAAACCAGGGATGTGATCAGAGGCTTTGAAAGACTCTATTCTTGTCTCAGGGATTCCTGCAGTCACATATGGCAGCCACAGTGGGCAGAACAGCACGGATTCTTATTTTGGGAAGTTTTGGTGGATTTCAGTGGTAATTTGTTTCTGCTGTATTGTTTCCTTTTTTTCTTCAACCCAACTGTTTTTTCTTTAGTTGACAGGTATTTAAAAACAAAAATTTCATACTAAATTCTTCTTTCCTCTTTATTCCCTCTCTGTTATTACTCGGCAGCACATTGTCTATTTTAACAGTTATTCATGAATACAAATATGCATGGACAGTGAAAAATATAAAGATGATCACAAAATGCCACTTCAGTAAATATCTGAGTAAATTTTTATAATTTTCCAGAAAGTGAACAAATATTAAGTAAACATTGAAGAGTATTCAGTATTATTTATTTTAAAAATATAAATCAGTTTTTTTAAATTTATTTAAATTAAAAAATTAACAAGCATATGTATAATAGCAACAAAAAATGACATATTAACAGATTTTCCTCCAAGGTCTGGTACTAGAAACTTCTCTCTTTTGCAAAGGGAGAAGCATAGAGATTATGAATTTTTTCATTGCTTTGAATTTTTGTGGTTGCCAGATAATCTTTGAAAAGGAGTGATGTGTTCGCTGAGGGAAATATCAGTGTAAGTTCCTTTTTAGTTTTCTTTTCAATAGCTTGACTCATATATTCTTTTAACTTAAACTTTTTTTTATAAGTAAAAATGATCTCTTCTTGTTTACAGCCAAAGAAATTGAGATTCAGCTAAGTTTTTATAATATAAAACATATCTGGTAAAACCTTATTTGTGGGTGTTTAAGAAATGTTATTAGTAGTTTGATAGCTCTTTCCTTCCCATTTTATGAATAAGAAAGAGAAGGAAAGCAAATATGCCAAAGTTCAGATTGGAAAGTAATGAAGAAAGATGCAACAACCCTTTTGTGGTAAAATAAGAAAAAAAAATTGGATAAAATTTTTCACTTATAAAGGAGAGGTTTATTCCCAGAGTGTTGTACAGGTATGTTCGTTTAACCTTTATAAGTAAAATTATTTTCTCATTAAATATTATGATGGTTAATTCTTAAATCTGCTTAAGAAAATTATTTGGCTAATATTCTTACATGAGGCATTGGATTAACATTCTATATGTCTTAGTCTGTTTATGCTGCTACAACAAAATACATGAATCTGAGACATTTGTTTCTCATGGTTCTGGGGGCTGGGAAGTCCAGATCAGGGTGGTGGCTGGTCGGGCTGCCTGGTGAGGGCTGCTCTCTGTTTCTAAGACTGCCTTATTGCTGTATCTTCCAGAGGGAAGGAACATTGATTCCTCACATGACAAAAGGCAGAAGGACAAGCAAACTGAGAACTGTGGGGAACTTCTTACCCTATTCACTAGGGAGAAGCCTTCAGGGCTTACTTCCCCTCCTTTTGAAGGCCTCATCTCTTAATACTTTCGCACTGTCCATGACGTTTCAACGCCTGAATTTTGCAGGGAACACAGTCAAACCATAGCACTGTAATAGTACATGAGACCCACCAGTGATTCTATGACAAATGCCTTCAGAATCTCAATGAACTGGTGTTTACAACAGTGTGGTGGCAGTGTCAAGAATGGGATAGGGGAAAGGAGGAGTCTTTGTTTCTACCTGTATAAGGTTGTCTCTTCAAGAAATCAAGGGGTCTCAGGTGGGAGAAAGAACAAAGGACAATAGTGGTTACCTGATGGAGGAGAAGACTAAAAGAACTGGACCTAATGAAGGAGGAGAGGATGCTTCTCCTGAGAGTCAAATAGGGAAGGGGATTTCTATCACTAGGTAATTGATGTTATATAAGTGATATCAAAAAAATCAAGGTTGTAGAAACTAGGAATGGCCTGTGATATTTGCATGGTCCATTTAGGCACAAAAAATTAAGAAAACTGATCTATTCAAAAGCAGAAACCAAGTACTTTTCTCTGGTGATAAACCTACCCCAAATATCACAGCCATCTAATTAAATTGATTTAAACTGAGACTCTTGAGTCTGTTATATGGTGCTGCAAATTATGATGATGATGAGAATAATAATAAACATTTCTTGAGCAATTATTACTACAACTCACTGTGTCCAACTAAGTACTTTCTCCACTGACCCACCCACCCAAACTATCACTAACATCTAATTCATTGACTGAAAATGAGAACAGTCTGTTATATGGTACTTTGAATGACAACTATGGTGATAATAATAGTAGACATTTCTTGGGCAGTTTCTGCTGCCATTCACCATGCTAAACACTTTATGTAGATTCCTACAATTATTCCACATGTCATGATGCAGCATATATTTTCCCCATTTTAGATAAGGCTTAAAAAGATTATGTATCTTGTCCTTTCATTCATTCACCAAACTTTATTGAACTCTGCTGTGCACCAGGCATTCTGCTACTTGTCAAGTAGATGATATGAAAGTCCATATTTTCTTCCCTTGTATTATATTTATGTGTTTTCCAGTTGTTAGAAAGACTCAACTATCCTGATTTTTAATGAGGGACTCTGACCATTTTTGTCATATAAGTAATCTATTCCTAGACTAGATCTTTCCTGAGGTGACCAATTCTTTGTGTTTATTGACAGGGCAATGAAGTAGTTAATTTCAGTGAAGCATCCCTGTCCCTATCTCTTATTTGAAATTGGCTTTCTGTCTCATATTTTATTGGTTTACAGTCTCAAATTTCCATTTTCACAAGCTCTCAGTTATAGTGAATCTACTCTATTCAACCAAAAATAATAAATAAATAAACTTATTTCAAATGATAGCACTTTAATACCAAGTACTATATTTATTCTCTCAGTTTGATTTTGTATACTTTTATTTCCTGAGATAACCACTCTGTCCATAGTTCCAACAATCCATTTTTATTATCAGAATCCTCCTATCTTCTTAAATTTATCACTCTTTTTCTTC
The DNA here is from genome assembly GCA_963574355.1 of Loris lydekkerianus. Taxonomy (NCBI): domain Eukaryota; kingdom Metazoa; phylum Chordata; class Mammalia; order Primates; family Lorisidae; genus Loris; species Loris lydekkerianus. The sequence goes on from CAUYPK010059995.1 coordinate 16,333, forward strand.
TCGTGCAATGAAGACACAACAGCGTAAATATAGTGGTGGCATTGAATACATTTTTTTTTTTTTTTTGGTAGAATTACATAGTGAAATAACTTATTTTTTTTGGTATGATATTCTCTCTCTCTTTTTTTTTTAAGTCTTTTGTACATAGATCATAAATACATTTATGCCATTTTCAATGTGTTGATTATTTGTACAAATTGGAGTGCTTACATCATACTAATCAACATAGCTTTCCCCTCATTTACCCAATTATAGCATTAGAACATTTGTGTTCTACACATGATAGATCCAACTTGTACTTGCAATGTGCTCCATAGGTGTGGTCCCCCTACTGCCCCCTACTATCCCTCCCACCCTGGTCCCTCTCCTCTCCCTCCCCTTCCCTCCTTCCTAGGCTAAAGTTCTGTTTCTTTTTTTTTATATGCAAACGTGAGTGATTATGGAAAAAAAAGTATCCAATGTACTCAGTACTACTGTGAATAAAATTTAGTAGAATAAATTTGGAAGTGCCATGTTAATAGATTTTAAACCCTTCTCCTTTTGTCTTTATCAGGTCTGTGACTCAAAACTATTGTAAAACAGGGCATGGATGTGTTTTATATCTAAATAAAATCTAGCTTTATTTTGTAAGCTAGAAATGAAATTGTAGCACACAGTTGAGAGGTCATGGACTGTTTCTGAACAGTTCTACAATACTAATATTTTGAATTTGAAAAGAATTGGAAAGCTTGACATTCATGTAGGCTTACACATAAAATCACCCTTGTATAAAAACTAAAATGATAATTACTGATGATTCTTGAGATTTCTTTTCTATTAATTTTGTTTTTTATGCCTAAGTTTATTTATTTATTTACATTTCTCCATATTTATTGGGTATCTTCTGTGTGCCAGTTCCTGGAACAAAATGGTGAATGAAAGAGATGTGATTCTAGCTTTCACTGAGCTTAGAATGAAGAAATTAAAAAAAAAAAAAGCCTTAGACAAATCATCACACATAAAATATAAAATTGCAAACAGTGATATATGTTAGGAATGAAAAGTTTGAAAGATTATGAGCTTCACAAATAAGAGACCTGATCCTGTTTGTGGTGTCAGAGATGATATCCTAGAGGCTGTAACTTGGGGAGGTGATGCTGGAAGATGGAATAGAGGTCGTCAAAGGTTGTAAAGCTGGTCAACAGCAGAGCTGGGATTCAAACTCAAGTCTACCTGTCATTAGATTCTGTCCGTATTTTACAACTACACATAGTTGAAACTATACCTACAGGGGAGACTTTTCAGCCACCAGCTATGCTCCCCCATTTTCGGGCTCTGTAGATTTCATGTCCATGGGAGATGCATCCAAATTTAGTCCCATGTTAGTCCTAATTACCTAAGAAAAGCTAATCATTAAGGCAGTAATTATAAAAAGTACCTGGAAACACTCTAAGTTGCAATCTCATATAAGTATCACGCTATAAAGAATGAATTAAAAAAGCCTCAAAAGTTAAACATAATTGTACAAGTTTAAAAAGTACCAACAGCAACATGTTCCTTGAGATTATTTTCCCAATATATCCTACAACTGATATTTTAGATTTGATTTAAAAAAGAAAATAACACATCTACAATGGCGCAAAGGAATACCTCATATTGCAGCAAATGGCTGAAAATGGAAGGACCATTTTCCTTTAGCTTCAGAGACACTGAAAGGACCATTCTAATGCCAGAGATGAGCTTTCCAATGTAGTTTAGATTTGAACACCAAATCTAAAATGATATAAGAATATTTTAATTAGTTTAATGCTGATTGAAATGCCTGTTGACTCTGGTGTATCAACTATCATTTGTTTGATATTTCACATTAGTTGATATCTCATATTAATTGCTTGATACTTAGTGTTTGTTAAATTTTGTATTTTTTAATGTTAGCTTTCATATGACTATCCAACTACTCAGTTGGTAATAATACATTTATGTTGAGGTACAATTTTCATACAATGAAATACATAGATCTAAATGTTCGATCCAATGAGCATTTATTAAGGTACATGCCTACATAACTACAGCTCCAATCACGATGTAGGACATGTCCATCATTCTGAATTTCCTTACTTCCTTTTCCAGTCAATTTCTATTTCCAGAGACAACCACTGTGTAGATACCTATCACAGTAGATTAGTTTTGCTTATTCTTTAACTTTGTATTAATGGACTCATTCAGTGTATGCTCCTTTGGTTTAGTCTTTCACTAAACATGTTGTGAAATTCATCCATGAGTTTACACACATCAGCAGTTCATTTTTTTTTTTAATTTCAGAGTAGAAATCTACTGCATGAATATTTACATTCAATTCATGTATGAATAGATGCTGGGTTGTTTTCAGTTTAGACTATTATGAATGTATTGCTAAAAACATCATTGCACAAGCATTTTTACAGATGTATATTTTCATTTCTTTGGGGAAAATAGTTTGGAGTAGAATTTATAAAAGACAACCAGCTTTCTAAAGTGACTGTGCCATTTATACTCCTATCAGCAGTATAAGAATACTGCCAGCTAATTTTTTCCATTTTCAGTGGAGATGAGTTTTTGCTGTTGCCAGGGCTGGTCTGAAAGTCTTCCTGAGCTCAAGCAACCCACCTGCTTTGGCCTCTCAGAGTGCTAGGGTTATAGATGTGAGCTGCTTCTCCTTGCCTTAAACTTTTAGGGATTTAATGATCTCATTGTTTCTCAGATTTTGTTGATTCCGAGGTGAAATTATGTTATTATTTATGTCTCCCTTTTCCTCTGGTTTCTTTAAAGGTTTTCTTTTTAATTTTGGTTTTCATCAGTTTGACTGATATATTTAGGTGTGGTTTCCTTTCTATTTATCCTATTGAAATGCATTATGTTAGCTTTAAATTTATATTTTTCCTACTTTAGGAAATATTTGCAATCATTCCACGAAATACTTTTCTGTTAATTTTCATTCATTTCTCCTTTTGGGATTCCAAACGCATGCCTATGAGGTCATTATCTCTCTTATCCATGTTCTTCAGTTTGGAAAATTTCTAGACACCTGTTTTTAGGCCCAACCACTGTTCCTTTTGCTATTGTAAATCTGCTATTAAGCGTATGCAGTGAATTTCATTTCAAATTTTTATTTCTTGTCACTTTTAGAATTTTCTTTTCATACTTTTTAATAGTTAATGAATATATATCTTCTCAATGTGCTTGTCTGTTCAATTATTATGACCATCTTTTCTGTTAAGTCGTTGTACTTATTTTCATTTGCTGATTTAAAGTCAGGATATGGTGAGGTTATATTTTATATAAACTTTTTTTCCTTCTTCAGGATATTCCTGTAGTAGTAACATGCATAGAAAGTTTAGTGGTGTCCTAGATGTGTTTGCATTAGACATTGGAAAGGTCCTGCATTCTGTTATCTTTCCCAGTGAAATGTTACAAAACAGTAATAAGGGTGCAATTAATGTAATTAAAGTCTGTGGTGGATTTTTACTACTTTTTGTTATTAGGGGGCTTTTAGTTCAAGAAAAATCCTAAAAAAAAAAAAAAAAAAAAAGAAAAAGAAAGAAAAATCCTTCATTCACAAGATACAGATTTTATTCATAAGATGTGGCCCTTTTAACTCGGTACAACTTCAATTTTTTCTTCCCCATGTTGTCATTAGCTTGTTTGCTCTTTTAGTTGATGGCTCTGTTTGGGGGTTGCTGGCATCTTCACTGCCCTTAAAAAGTTAATGTGTCATTGAAAGATTTAAGGGCAGATATATAGATTTTGTAGTTTCCTCATATGTAATTCTTTCTGTTCTGGGATTTTTTTTTCTTCTTCTTTAATTACTAGCCTCTTTGGCAGTTGAGGCCCATTCTCCTATATTGCAAATTAATAGAACTGTGGCTTTCTGCTTGAGTTCTGTGACAAAGCTCTGTCTGACTCATTATTGCTCTATGGCCGGGATGGTGCCTTCAGGGCTGCAGGTGTATTAATATGCTCTGCTCCACTGAGGTTCTTTCTCTCAAGTTTATATCCTCTCCATTATTTGCCTATTTATAGTCACTCTCTAGAGCCTTCAAAAAGTTTTTTTTTTTCTTCCAATGTACTCAGCCCTACTATGAAGCTAAATTACAGCTTTCATATGAAGGCTATAACCCAACTATAGCACAAGACTATGGGGAAAGGGCCAAGGAAGGGGAAGGGAGGGAGGAGGTTTAGGTGGAGGGAGGGTAGTGGGTGGGGCCACATCTATGGTGCATCTTAGAATGGGTACAGGCGATTGCACTAATGTACACAGCTATGATCTAACAATAAAAAATTTTAAAAAAAGGTTTTTTTTTTAAATTTTTACAGAGTATTTTATAGTTACCTGTATGTTTATTAGTCTAATTTAAAGTACTCAACTGTTACTGAAATTGGAACTGTAATCACATATCTTTGACTCGTTTTTTATAATTGTTTCAACCTGTCACTGCTTTACTTTCTCCTAATATTCTTGTAAGACTTTTTTCCTTAGGGTTTAAACTATTGTTTCATATAAAAAGGAATAAAAAACCCATGAAATTAAACCATTTATTGAGATTACACAGAAAAATGCATATTTAATAAATATATAATAAATAATAAATAAAACTGAAAAAATAAATCTAGACCATATCCTAATGGACAGCAAATATCCCGCTGCTAGTCCCCAACTCCCCAATTACACCAGAGGACATTTGTGTGGGTCGTTTGGACTTCTTTAACAAATAACCAAAGACTAAGCAGCTTAAACCACAAACATTTACTTCTTAAGGTTCTGGAGTCTGGAAGTCTGAAATCAGGGTAGCAGAAAGGTTGGGTTCTTGGTAAAGGTCCTATTCCTGGGTAAGTGCTTGGGTGACCTTTCCTTGGTATATGATTGCAATAAGAAAATCACTCATCTTCCTCTTTTTATAAGGGCCTTAATCCCATCATGGAACCCAACCCTCATGACCTCATCGAGACCTAATTAACTCCCAAAGGCCTCACCACCAAATACCATCACATTCAGGATTAGAGTTTCAACCTATGAATTTGGGAGGAACACAGACATTAAGTCTTTAGCAAAATTATTGCTTTATTTACTCACAGTTATTAAACACCTAGTCTAGCCAAGAAATTTCTGCATCCTGGGTAGAGAGCAGTGAACAGAATTCAATGTCTTCTTGTCCTTACGGATCTTATATTATAGTGGGAAAAGGTAGCTATTAAGAGCACAGGCAAAATATATGGCATGCTATCGTAAATGTTAATGAGCTCTGTTGAGAAAAAAAGACTAAGGGAGTGTGGGGAGCACAGTGGTGATGGAGACGGTTCATTTTAGAATCATAAGGGGATGCCTCACCCAGACAGTGACATTTGAGTAAAATGTGACAGTAGTGAGGGAGCCAGGGAGACAGAAGGAAGAGCAAGGGCAAGTGAATAAGTCTTTAGTGTCGGAAAGAATTAAGGAAAGCTGTGTTTTTATTAAAAAGACTTAATTTCTTTCAGTCTAGCTTCTTTTAAATTCTGTATTATAATTGTTAATATTTAAGTTTTGTGCACTTCTAAATATATCCTTTTTTACTGTCTGACTTTGCCCCCACACAATTTTTTCCCTTGGAGTTATTTTTTATATTCCTTCGATCTAAATGAGGCTTCTGCTATTATGAACACACAGTTCCCGAGCAGGAATCAAAACCCCATATTGTCAAGCTGCCCAACTGGCAGTATACTCAGCAGTCTCTGTTCCCACCAAATTGCTGACTTCTAACATTTCTGCCTAACTAGGAAAAAGCATCATGTGTGCATCAATCACTGTTCAACTGTGTCTGCACTAATGAGAATAATGTTCCTGTGCGTGTACCCTTATGCACATGTGTGTTTCTTCCTAGTTATGGCTCTCTAAAGAAGTCAAGTGGTGGGCTTAGTTTAATTTTCGGGTTCTGTGCACATTAAACTTGGAAATGTAATTTAATTTGGAAAGGAGGAATGCCTGTAGCCTCTGGCATTCCCCTAATTGTGAAAAAAATGTGCTGTCCTGGCTCATCCTTAATTTTTTTTAAAAAAATTTATGAAACATAAACAAACTGACATTTTAAAAGAAAAACATGCACAGTGTAAATTTAGAACAAGGAAAGCCAAACCACTATTTAACCGAAGTATTAACACTTTTTATTTTCATACTGAATTCACTTATGACCACTTTGAAAAGCTTCCTAATAGTTTACTCTTGAAATTGCAGTTATCTATCAGGGCTAGGTCATTTTCTTTGAAATTTGGTCTCTCTATTGCCTTCAAGGGAGTGTATCTTTGTACAGCATGCATCATCTTGTCTAAAGGAGTACTGTCATACTGGATTTTTTAGAAGACTCTTTGTCTGCATTCTGGTTATATCTTGTATGACATACAAGGAACATCAAACCAAAGGGTGAACAGTTATTTTTTTCAAATTACTTTTGGATCTTAAATCAATCTTAACGTAATAGCTACTTATTTTATGGCTACTAGAGGGAATTTTTGTAAGACTTGTATAGTTTTTAGTATTTTTGGCGGTTGTTTCACTGTGACCTGAAACAGAGCCAGGGTTCTTTTCTCATGATGCAGAATGCCACTGCAAAATTGATCTAAGCTTATGTATCTCTTTGAAGTCCAGACAAGAAAGCAACCCAAAAGGCTTTATGACATGTAAAGAACTACTGTTTCAAGGTGAAAGAGAAAGGACTTCTATAATCATGTTTGTTTGCTGACCATGTTAATTTTAAGTTGAAATGGTTACTTAATTTTAAGCTGGCTGACCTTCTAAAAATGGTTTGTGTGTGTTGAGCAAGAAATGGAATTTTTGAAGTCAGGTTTGTTTTAAGAATATTAGCCTTAGATATTTTGAGTCTGTTACCCCAAAAGATTAGCAATTGCAGTTTTACTGTAGTAGCTTTTATAGTTTAAATTCTGCCTCCCCATGATCAGATTAGTTATTGAAAACACCCATGCCTATAAAAATTCCAATTTTGTAAATCAGTGGTTCACCAGTACGATGTTTTTAACATTAATTTTTTTTTTTTTTACCTTAATCTCAGGACAGGGACATTGTGATTAATCAAATATAAAGTTATCCAGTGATTTTTCTTTTTAATGATTGCATTTGTTGAAATTTTATTGGTCAAAACTGCATTCTCAGAAGGATGAACTCACAACAGGAATGAATCCTCTGGCCTTAAATTCCACTGGGTGCAAAGCAACATTTTAAAATAAAATGTTTAATGTTCAATTTTTAGTTGTGTATATTTGCACAATGTGATCTCCTCACGATCTCCCTGCTCTTTAAACAAAAGGATTAAAGTCACAAATGCTTTCTGGAAAGGTCTTATTTATTTATTTATTTATTTTGAGTGTGGGTGTTTGTGAAAATCTGGGAAGAGGCTTATTTTGATATTTGGTGACACAGTGTGAATGAGAAGCTACCGTTGCAGAACCGCCATTCAGCGACTTGGTCCAAAACCTTAGGAAGGATTTGAATCTCTCAGGATCTGGAAGTGAGGCATGAACAGATTTTATTCTGCTCTCCGGCAACCAGGTGAGCATAACTGATAACTGTGTTATACCACCTAACTGTAGGATAGAAATAAACCCAGCAGGACACTCCGTGTTAGCATACGAGGCCCTTCACCATCTGGTTCAAATGTCCCCATCCAGCTTCCCATTTGTTGGATGCCTGTCTTCCACACATACCCACACAGAGCTATTTAGTATTCCCGGACTTGACCACGCTCTTTTATTTTTCTGAGATGTGTGCTGCTCCCCCAAATCATCTTGCTCAGAATCAGTCCATGCTTCAGGTGCCAGCACAGTTATTAACTGGGAAGTCTTCATAATTTTGTAACCGTTTTCCATTTCTGTAGCCTACCATTACTCTGTGTTTGCATGCAACTTCATAGAGCATTATAGGGGAAGGGAATTAATACAGACTGGAGCAGTCATGAATTTCATCCAGTCTTCTCAACAGCCGATTCTAGTATATGAGTCCAAAGCTAAGAAGTGAGGAAGCAAAATTTTCAGCTGAGGTTTATTTGATTCACAGCATTACCAAGCCAACCTACTGCACCATGTCACACTGTATGCTTCTTTTTTTAATGTTCCTCCTCTCTCCCTTCGTCTCTGAGTTTTGAACTTAATTTTATGTATCGATATTATTGTTTTTCTTTAACATTAAGAAAAATATTGACCTAACAAGCTGGTTAAAACACTGGCTGAATTAATTATTAATGGATGTGTTTATATAAAATTATAAACTTAATAGAAATATGCATACAGAAAATACACAAATTAAAAATATATACACATAAATAAATTCTAACACATTAAGCACGTTTATGTAACCACTATACAGAGCAATAGGACATTACCAGCAACACTGAATCTCCTTGGAGCTCTTCTTAGTTTTTTTTTTCTTTTTCTTCTTCTTCTTTTTTTTTTTTTTTTAATATTTTTGAGACCGGGTCTAGCTCTGTTACCCAGACTAGAATGCAGTAATTCAAACACAGCTCACTTCAAATGTGAACTTGCAGGCTCAAGCAGTCCTCCCACCTCAGTCTCCCAAGTAGGTAGGACTACAGGTGTGCACCACCATGGCTGGCTAATATTTTTGTTTTTATTTTTATTTTATTTTTTATTTTTATAGGCAGGATTGTGGTTGTGTTGTCCAGTGGTGGAGGTATTCTGAATCATTATCCTCTCCCTTCTCTCTCAAAATCCCAATATCTTGACTTCTAACATTATATTAGCTATGTTAATTATGAATTTTTTACCTTTATATAAATAGGATCATATATGTACTATTTTGTGAATAGCTTATCATATTTCAAATTATCTCTTTGAGATTTATATATCTGAGTGTATATAGCAATAGTGATTTATTGCATAGATGCTTTTTAAAAGGTATCTTCTTTACTCTGGTAACATAATTCACAAGTATCTCAGTACAATTTTTTTTTTAATAAAACTGATGATGTTGGCAATATATGAAATTAAGAAGCCTTAACATTTTGATATATTGCTCTTATTGTCAGCTTATTTCTTATTGAATGTCTTGTTTTCCCTGAAAATGTTAATATAAAGTGAAGTAATTCTGTTTAGTAAAAGTGTAACACTTTAATATAGGAAAAAGCATAACTGACTAAATATTTGATGTAAGATTTGAAGTGTATAAAAAAACAACTAAGGGCAAAAGTCTTGTATATTCGATGTTGAAAGTCATTTTACAAAATATAAATTCTTGTTCACATCCAGGCAATATTTTTCTTCAACTGAATATTGAATTACTTTATTTATATTTATAATATGATATATTACTATAATTAATATGTACTATATAACATTGTATATTATATATTATTTTGCTATCAGTAATATAGTATTGAGCATATCATTTTATTTTATTAACCTATAAAATTGGGAAGGGTTATGTGATCTTTATTTTTCTAAAAGTAAATAGTGAGTACAAGATTTGTAGCCAGACTGACAAACGTAAACCCATTCTTCACCCCTTTGTAGATGTCTGATACTGCTCCCATGAGTAAGCCTCTCTGTCTCTCATTTAACTGATCTACAAAATGAGTGTTAACGTGTTACCTCAACTGATAAAGTTGCCGTGAGCATTAAATGACTTAATGCACCAAAAGATTGTGGAATATTGCCTATTACAAATACCCTTGATGACGTGTTGTTGTTAGTGTTATTATCATTATTTTTATCAGCATAACTATTTCATTGTTTTGGTTTTGCATAATGAAAAATCCTTACCTTGGCAAATGGAATTTGGAGAACTTTAAGAAAAGCACCTTTGAGAATGCTCAGAATTTTTCACAACATTATTTGATCTTTGTGTGATTATCTCATTGGACATTTGTAGATAAGATCAGGTTAGAGACTGACTCAAGTCAAGGGCCCAAAGATGCTGCCTCTTTACAAGGAAATATACTTAAGTTCTGTAGTGGGATCCTGCAGAAGAGAAACACACACACACACACACACACACACACACACACACACACACAGAGTTGATTTCTTATTTTTTTCTTCTGTCATTATCTTAAACCAGGGGCTTAATTTCTCTTATCTCCACGATTGCATTTCCTCCCACAGAAATCCATCTTCGAAAGGATTGCTTGTATAACTAATTTCTAAATGCAGGTCTTTTTATTGCCATTCCCCTATTATAATTTTATAGCGACTTCCCATCAGCTATGTAATAAAATTCATGTTTTTTGCTTAGTATCTAAGTGATCACTTAAAAAAAAAGCACATATTGAGTATCCACCATATGCCAGCAATATACAGGAAAGGCCTTTATGAGCTAACCTTACCTTCCTTTTTATCTTTATTCTTTCCCCTCTCTACACTTGTAGTTCAAAACTGTCCATTTCACTCTGACCATCAGGCTCTCTGGCTGCACCAGGCGGCATCGTACTCTCTGACTTTGTAAATGCAGTGTAATCTCCCTGTGCTAGGTTTGGTGTGAAACATTGGTTTAGTTCAAAGATTGTCTGGGTTTTAAGCACCTCATTGATGAAATAAAACCTTATACATTGAAATGTCTCAAAATCAATCTTATATGCAGCTAAAAACTTTATAGGTATTAGAAGAGAAAGACAATTTTAGATGTTTATTGGACTCTTGAGTAAACCCATCAATCACTATAATATAATTAAAATAATAATAAATCATTAACAACATCCTAGAAGAGGATAGAATTGCAGTCATCTAAATATCAATCATATGGTCACCGACAAATAGGTGTGATCAGATTAGTCATTGTCACTGTAAGTGAGCAGCACCTGGAAATCACCGGAAAATGTCAACATATTTATAAACTTCCTAAATTACACTGTGCTAACTACATACTATTATTTATTAGCAGAAAATAAAAAACTTAAATCTTGAGCACCAATGCCCAAAGGGGGGGAGGAAATCTATTTTTTATTTTTTTTAATTAATTAATTAATTGATTTATATATTTTTTCTAGACAAGAGTCTTACTATGTCACCCTCAGTAGAGTGCTGTAGTGTCCCAGCTCACAGCAACCTCAAACTCTTGGGCTTAAGCGATTCTCTTGGCTCAGGCTCCCAAGTAGTTGGGACTATAGGCACCCACCACAAGGCCTGGCTATTTTTTAATTGCAGTTATTCATTGTTGTAGAGCTGGCCTGGACTGGATTCGAACCCACCCACCTTGGTGTATGTGGTTGGCTTTGTAACCACTGTGCTACGGGCGCTAAACCCACAATGGCTTGTTTCAATGCTTCTACCACAGAGAAGTAGAGGGGGTGGCAGGGAGGGACAAAGGTGTTGCCTCATAGGGTAAAGAGACTAAGCAATATTATTTCCTCCTAGTCTTTGTTAAAAATGAGAGAATAAATTGAATACATAAATGGTAGGGATAGATGAAAAGATGCTGGGGGGGGGGACTGAGAAAGAGTGGAGTTGAGGATGAATACATTGACATTAAGTGGTAGAAATTGGGGAACGTGGAAGGAGGACGGTATGTACGTTCCCTGAGGTCACAGAAAGATGCAGTGGGAAAGAAAGATTTGGCAGATATCTCAGCATGATGGCCATATGCTTAAATGTCAGCTCAAAACAGCTTGTTGTATTTTGAAGAAAGAAAGGGTGTGATCTCAAAGATGAGAACAGAAACCTGAGGCCTGACAGCACACAATGGGATTCTGAATGTGCAGGGGGCTCACGTGTTCTTTGTAAAGCAGACGAATACATGATCTAGCTTCTATTGATTTATTTGAAAAGCATTTACTATTTTTCAGTTTTGTACTGACCTTTTGACGTGTTCATTTCTCTACCCTTTTTACCTTTGTAATTAAGGGAGTTGAGTATAAAATTCATCACTCACACTGGATTCAGTGGACCACTTTTGTTGCCTACCCTTCTCCTAATGTAGTCCTATTTCTATAATATTTTTATTATTTTTATAATATTCTTTATGATAGTCAGGATTTGGTAAGTTTAAAACTGAGAATAAGAAAGTATGTCTAAAATCTTTTTTATATACTCTTATTTTTTTTAGAAAGATGGAAAAACCAGGCAAACATCAAATCTAATAGCACAAAATGTACCCCCAATTCCATGTGTTACTTATTACCATTCATCCAGGAATAATTAAAGAGCTAAGATTCATAACCCCTGTTTGTATGTTTATTTTATCTAAATAGTTGATCTATTTAGACCATGCCCATTGAAAGTATAATATTAAATTTGTTAAAAATTTAAATAACTCTGATCTTCTTGGATTCCTGTTAGTTAATGTGAAATGAATTTCTAGCTGGAAAGTAACTCTCATTCTGTCCTTTGGCCTCCCTTTACATTGAATATTTGGTGTATCAAGCCATAACCTTGAGACAGTGGTTAAAAAAATCTGTCATTTTTTTTATTCCTGAAGAGAAAGAATTGTCAATACAAAGTAAGAGAAGAATGTGGAAAACTGTGGCTTCAATTGGGAAATTAGCTCATCATGGTTAAATTTAGGAAAGCAAAATACTTATATGAGATGATGAGGGTCTAAAAATAACCATAGTCTTCAAAATTAGACAATGAAAGAAAAATGCTCTTAGTTTGTGCTGTTTATTGTTTGTTGGTTACATTTTAATTTTCTTCAAATCTTTTAGCCCCAGATATAAATAACTCCATTCACAAGATTAACCCTTTCCTGTAAATAATAAAACAAAGAGCTGTACTATTCTTGTGAAACAAAGGAGTCTATAAAGTGAATTCCCTAAAGGAAATACAGTGTAATAAGGGCTCTCTAACATATAATCCCTACCAATTTGGAGATGCTAGAATGAGTTGGTGAAATGTCCAGCAGTCTCTTGTCCTTCATACAGCTCAGAAGCCTCTCATCAATATTTCTTCCCACCATTAGAGAAACAAATACAACTCATCTCTGCTGGGATTAATTTGCTGCAGCCTGAAGCAATGAGCCTCACTGGCAACCACTACCGAGCTGAATAAGCAGCATCCCAGCATCTGTTGACAATATGAAATTGTTGCAACAGCCAATATTCATAAGGAATGGCCTCCAGAATCCAAGGAGAATATACTAGTCCCTAACTATCGGAGTCTGACCACTGGAAGAATAGCATATAATTCCAGATTTTATAAGGTATATTTAAGTGAAAGCTTTTTTGTCTTTGGATCAGAATGTGGAGAATCTGTGTAGACCTAATTTTACTTGAAGAGACCTAGTTATATAGCTGGTTTGGACTGAAAAATGCCTGAAGTTATTTCCAGCTGGATATGAACCTGTCTTATGAAAGCATCACGTAAATAGCTGCTCTTTAGCACACTGGTCACTCCTATTATGGAACACTGTGATTGAAATCAAAACGGAAAAATAGACAAAGATTTGTGTCTTGAGTCGCCTAGCTGGTGGAAAGAGCAGTGGCCTTGCTGTGGTGCTGTACAATTTGCGTTTTCTTGATAGTATACTTTATTTATAATTTTCTTTTTGTATATTTGTATCAAATTAGGCCTTTTAACTGAATTACTCCTTTCTTTCAATTAGTGAGTCTGTGATTATTACTGTTATTATTTTTACCATATACAGTAGAATCTCTGTAAGTTGACCACCCAAGTGACTATAACAAAGCGATGAACATAAGGAACTAGAGCTACTGTTCTGACACGTACATGTGGTGCATATCCAGTCTATGAAATTAGGTCAACTTTAGGAGGTGGTTAATGGAGGGTAGTGATCAACTATGGAGGTTCTACTGTATTTTTTTTTTTTTTTTTTACTTTGTGTTACGTGGAGAGGACAAAAATCCACCCTTTTCAATAAGAGCCAAAGTGTTTGTCTTTCTTTATTACTCTTATTTTCTAAGATGAAAACCTTTTTAATCTATAAAGCATCCCTTTATTTCTGTTTACGAAATACAACACAGTTGTTTTGTAGACGTATTTAATTGTTGACATCTTAAATTACCGCGTGGGATTCAGTCTTCTGATCCTAATGGGTAGGGCTGGTAGGATTTACGTCATATTAGATTACATGATCTTTATAGTTTAAAGTGGTTTTAGTTGTGATAATTTTACTAAGAATTTTCTTAAGAAGATAAGAAAAACAGTCCTAACTAATAATGAACATGATGTATCTTGGTTTTCCTATATAAACCCTGTTTTCCACTTGAGAGGTTCCAGAATTAATAATCCCCAAATTAACATGAAGCTTCAATAAATATTATAGATTTCATTTTATATGTTATGTCGAGTCATGTACATAAGTCATGATGATAACTTATTTTCTTTCAGAACAATTTAGTATTGTTTGATTTTTCTATTGTGAATACTAAATCCAGAAAATTGGTCCCTATAGTGTATTGCAGACTGTAAATACCAGTCTTCTGTAAACTGTTGTTTAAACTTATTAAAACCTGATTCATGTGATGCCAAGTTTATCCTAAGGCTTGTGCTGGGGCAAGGCATGCACAGAAAGGAAAAAAGAAGAACCAGTTCCCAGAGGGAGTGCAGACAGCTAAAATCTGTGGGGTTAGTTAACTCTAGCATCAATGCTGGATTCCAAGTGATGGCTTCTGACTACGTTTTTATTGTTCTTTTTTTTTTTCTGCTGAAATGGTCAAGGGGTCATGTGCTTGAACATATGAGCCAGCAAAGCGTCTGTGGTTCTAATCCTCTAATTTTACTTTGGTGCACAGATTGTTTTTGTTATTTTTTTTTTTTTTTTTTTTTTTTTTTTTTAATGAATGAAAGCATGTGGTAACATTCATGAATTTTTATAAGATTAAAAAAAAAAATGCTACTTGAGTTTTGCTTATATTTGCCTAACCTCCTAGATAGGTCAAACCATGAGTGGAAAGACGTGAAATTTAATATAAATAGATGATGCCACTTTATCCAGCCAGCTTGTAGACATGATAGTATGTGTAGACACACACACACTGCCTGTCACAGACTTACCAATACAGATCAAGTCTATGCCATTTAAAATGTGAGTTATTTTGGTGGGAAAATGACAATTTTTATCATAAATCTTTGATTCTGCCTGTAATATCACTTAGGTATTACAAATACTATTTGCATGCATAAAATTCTTCAGTTATATTCTTTACCAATATCTATTCAGTACAACATAACATAAAAAGGAAATTTGTTTTGTATGCTATCTAATTTAAAGTTTTGTAGACAAATTTCAAATTCAGCAACTCTCCTTCAATGCAAATGTAGTGACTCATTTTTCTCCACATTGGAGAGATAATATTTACCACAAAATGTCTAGCCTCTGAGCTTTTAAAATGTTTGTTTTTGTAATTGGTGAATCTTTATTATTATTATTATTATTTATTTATTTTTTTTTTTTGGTCATCTGCTAACTATGTAGGAAAGCAGGTGTTTTACCTGGGTTGTAAAAGGTAAAACTCAATTTAGGTCTATAGAACCCCATACAAGCTTTCTATTGCATTCTTCATGGGTTTTAAACAAAACAAATGTGTGTTATACACAGATAAAATTTGGCTCTCTATATCGTGTTTAGATTAGCTATGATACTATTACTGTTTTTTCATCAAGAAAATAATTTTTCCATTTTATTTAGGCTGTTAATTTCCAAAGTAGTTAAAAATACAGGTGCCCATTATGCAATGCTAATTTCAAAAGTTTTTTCTTCCAAGGCCTGTGGCAATTGGACAGTGGAATTTTGCTGAGGCTTGAGTTTAAGCTGGAAGATGGGTTTGGGAGTAAATTCTCTGGATTGTGACTCAGTCTGAGTTACTTAGCATCAGAGTTATTGTTTGCTATTTGGTGTTTTAAACAAGAACATTCCTAAATTAATAACACTCTTAATTGAGAACAATTGTCCTCAAGCAAAAGCAATCTTTAGTCCAAATTGATAAGGTGTCATGACAAGATGCATAGGAAATAGGCCATTCGAAAAGCAAGAGAGTCTGTCAGAAGCCATAAGCATCGGCACGTAGATGCTGTTTCTAGTATTTCTTCAGTTCTTGGAGATCCTCACTGAAATGCATTTTTAATTTGGGCAGAAGTAAAGTTTTCAATGTGGTACAAAATTCAGAACATGTTCAGGTAGTTTCAACTGCTGAGAGGCTGAGACAGAAGCAGCACTTAAGCCCAGGAGTTCCAGTCTAGCATGACCAGCATAACAAGACACTATCTCAAAAAAATTCAAAATATTCAGACAATTTTATACTTATTTTCCCTTTTCATACACATTTTTTCACTTTTTTAAAATAGCATGTACTTCACGAATATGTTTCTTCATGACTATGTTACTTTTAATGGCTACATAATATTTCATTGTATGAATGAAAAGCAGGTAGCTTACATTGAAAACCTTACCTTACATTCAAAACCAATTTTTTTCCTTGTTTACAGAGAAAGTTTAGGAATGGCCTAGTTGTAAATGTTCAAGAAAGTTCAGTTTTACCTTGAACTATATAAAAAGTTAGATCTGAATTATTTTTATAATAAAATAAAATTATTTTTTAAGTCTTTAATAAGAAATTTTAATATCTCTTTGATTTTTTAGTTTTTCCATTTTAGCCTAAGCTGATGTGGTATCTGATTTTTTTGTTAAATTAGATTTCTTTTGATGATGCTTTTTTCTTGTTAGCATTTCATATCATTGAGTTCTTCTAATGGACCACACAATGTTCATTGACCTTTTATTCTTGTTCTGTTATCATTATCAATCTCTTTCACGTGGAAATCTTAGTTTTATGTCAACAGTTCTGATTCTCAATAGTTGTGCTCTTGGAGGTTGTAAAATTCTCCACAAGAATTTATTTTCTTACTTTATATTTATTATACTTTAAAATGTAGATTATGTAAATTATTAAGACTAGCATTATAATCAGTAACATTAATTTTCTTTGTTTTTACCATTTTCATTTATGCATTTAGTAAATTTTTTCAGTGGCTACTATGTACCAGGCACTTGTTGGACATCTAGTGGACCCCAACCTGAGATAGTAACCAGCAAGGGAATGGCATTGAGGAAAGAAAAAGAAACATACCACAAACTTAGTGCATAAAATCAGAAGCCTGTAAGGGCATACGCTATTCCATGTGCCTGGTGGCAGCATGAGAACAATGCAGCACCTGTCCTGTTTCCTGGAATCCTTTTATTGAGTACATAGCAGAGTTTATGTGCAAGAATGCACAGCAGTTAGTGGTCAGCAGTCAAGGTTAAGAATGAGAGAGGGGGGATTACAGCCTCCAAGAAAGTTGGGTAAAGGGTAAGCAAGGACATCGGGTAATGGAACATTTGAAATGGCTAGTAATGGTGCAACTCGAAGAGAGCGTGGGGAGAGCAAGTCTCATCTCCTTAGACAGGCATCTCAGCTTCTCCAGCCAAAGCTAAAGTTGATGTTCTCAGCTGCCTGCACTGCTGATTTCCCCAGGGAGGGATAGTCACATAGACATTCCTCTGACTGGGCACCTCACCATGAGTTGGAAGGTCTGTGAGGAATTTGGCCTGTCTGCCTCCCACAGGCACTGTTGTAAGTCCTTGGATCCAGCAGTGATAAAAATCCCTGCCCTCATGTTCCTTAGGCTCTATCGTATGTGCAGAGGTTGATGTTGGCACCATGTCACATTATTAAGTGAGATTCTTTAAAGTTATGCAGTCACACCAAGTGAATCCCAAATATTATTATATACACTCTAAGTATGTATAAAAGATGATGAGTAGATAGATTTCTTAATAGTTCAAATACAAAAAAATAATACTGGAATTTTAAAAATGCTCTTTTGGTTCAGAGTCTTCATGTACTTATTGTAATGATTTTGTTTGATCATTTGTATTTTTTTTTTGATCATTTGTATTTCAAAAGTAACAGCAGAATTTTCTAGTATATGCTCTTCTAGATTATACACCAGTAGATTCTTTCCCATGACTCCTGTATTGATTCAAGTGGAGTTCATCAGACATTGGTATTAGCTATTGGCTTATTTCAGAGTATATTGACTTCCATTTGTTTTAAAGGTGGACATTTTTATATTTTGTTTTGTTTTGTTTTTGTGGTTTTACTTTTTCCCACATTGGATCAAAAGAATTTATTATCCCAATAATCATAAATTGTGTAAATGGGAATATAGAGTCTTGTGTAACACTAATATTTGAAAGTCAAAGCTATAATCCTTACTATTTTATGCCTATTAAAATACATTTATGTGAACTTATTAGAAGACTATATAACAACCTATGCACAGCAAACTCTATAATATTATTAAGTAAACTACTCATAAAAATAAGACATAATTATGGCTAAGCTGATACAATTTCTTTAGTTTTTAATTCTTTGAAAAATCTTTGAGTAATCTTCAATAAGTCTTTGACTTCTTGGACTATTTTTTATTTGGTTACACTTTACAGACATGTTTTGAGTTAAAATGTATCTTTTTATTGAAAATTTTGCTTGCATTACCATCTGATTTACTCAATACTTTTCAAAACATGGAAGTAGAGAGTCTTGGACTCCCCAAATATAATATCACTCATCATTGGAAATTATTTTTTGTTGACTATTCAATTTTAACTTTTCTTTTTTATTTGTGTGACTTTATGCTCTCTGATCATTTTTTTGTTCATATAGTGTGAATAAGTCTTGCATGCCAACACTGAATGATCTGTTGTTGAATCTTCATTAATGCTACCCTGATCTGTATTTCGTATACTGATTTGTTATTCTTTTGGCAATTGGTGATTGATTATAGTGACAAAATTTTTAGTGACAAAATCTGTCACTAAAGAAAGGTACATTTTAAATCATAAAGATTAAATATGGGACAGATTTATTAATGGTTCCCAGTTCCTAACATTTAACAGGTAAGGTATTGATGATTTTCACTTTGGTTACTCTTTTAATCTCCATGTGGGACAGATTTCCATGAATCTTTTTATACTGTTTTGTATTCCTAAAAACAAATTTGTCTGAAAGTTCTGATATTTGGAGACTGCCAGAATACTTGGCCTGAATTCTAATAGTTTTTCAATTGGTAACATACCCTCTCTTTAGTCTTTTTGGACTGGTGGATGTTTTGCAAATATTTCCATAAGCTATTCTGAGTACATTGAGTACATGCATTTTGATTTTTTTTATTTTCAACCCTAACCTTGTAGGTTAGTAATCAGTGAAATGAAGTGACTTTAACTATTAGGTTTCATGTTATTTTTTAATTTGTCTTTTGTATATGTCATAATTTCAGTGCCTTTATGGTTTATTTCTTTGATTGTTTTGAGTTTGCTTCTGCTTTCAATTTACTAATTTATTGCCTCGGTCTTTTTCTTTGTTGTTGGATTTCTGTCACATTTTCCTGATTTACCAATCCAGAAAACCTGAAAAATGTCATGACTAATTTTTAGTGAATCCATCCTGATTCCTCATGATCACTTTTCCATTCTAATTGTTCATTAACCTGTTAAAGACTTATTTAAAAAATACATCTTTTGCTTTGTATGAATACTGAAGACCTATTTATTTTTTTTCAAAATTTTAAATAAAAAAATCTCATTCCCAGGTTTACCATTCCCTCATTTTCCATGACTGTTGGGGGTTTATGGCATTTTGGTTCAACACTGCAGTACAGTTCTCCACATCTTGTACATTTTTAGCTTCCTATTTTTAACATTGAGTTCTAATTGGTTATTAGAGTCATGAATTTGTTCATTCTGAACGTGAAGCAGGTGAATGTTTTGTTGGGATGTAGATTTTTTTCTTTGTATTTAAGATAAGTAGAATAGAGGTATTCAGTTTGAGGTACCTATTGCAGAGGTCTTAAATTATTATTATTTTGACAGTAAATAATTTGAGATAACTATTGTACATACTGTATGATTTAATTGTAGTTTATGAATTTCAGGGGAGATATTGAGCTATAATATGGTAAAATTACTTGTAATAATGGATGCTAATTATAAAATTAACTAATCAATTTCTTAGTTTTAACTTTTTTCCTTTTGTAACAAGCTCTGTTGCTTGGGCTGGGATTCTGGCATCCACATAGCCCACTGCAACCTTGAATCAAATAATCCTCCTGTTTCAGCCTCCTGAGTACCTAGGACCTCAGGTGTTCAAACATTACTACAACATGCTACCTTAAAAATTTTTTTCCCCTTGGACATGGGGTCTGACTATGTTGCCCAGGCTGTTCTTGAATTCCTAGGCCCAAGTGACTCTCCCGCTTCAGGCTTCCAAAGTCCAAGGATTATAGGAATTTTTTTTCAAATAAATGTTAATTGAGTTAATAATGAGTATAAAGCAAAAATAACCAGAAGATATTGAATCCTTGAAAGTATTGGACGAAAGATTTTCAAAATTTTATACTCTTTGCTTCCATAGGTTTAATTGTTAATAACTTTTTATTGTAATATACATGTAATTTACTGTATTATACAGGGAGGACAAAACGTTTGTGTGCAGTTTCCTATGTTAAACTATTTTAAATTGCATCCGAACTTTATGTCCACCCTATTATTATGATGCATTAATATTACACATATTATAATGCATATGCATTATGTATGCATTGTAATGCAAATTATGAAATAAAGCTTTCTAACATCATTTTAAGTAGGCTTTTCTCTATAGAAATGAGAAGAAAACAGGATTATTTAATAAGCAATGACCCAATAAACACTTTTTAATGCCTACTGTATGATGGGTACTTGCTACACATATTTATAGAAGCCATAAATTATTTTTCTTAAAAGTACTACAATTTGAAATAATTATTGAATATATTTCAATACCTAATCTAATATTTTTTTTGAAAATGCAAGATAGAGAAAACCTTGCTTACACTTATTACCACTACTATAATTTCAGTAATTGAAGCCATACTTCTTAAAGAATATTTCTTTTCTACATTTTTAAGGAGGTGTTTGCTAAATGAAATATGGAATACAGAGACCAAGTTGGGTGTGAATCCTACCTGACTTAGACAAGTCATTTAATTTCAAAAGGTTTAGTTTTCTGATCTGTAAAACTGAACAAAAATATCTGTATTAGTCGTAGTGCTAATGCATATATTTTGTGAAAAAACTGAAGTATAAATTATCCAACATAAAGTATGTCTCACAGAAGTCACCTGAAAACAAACAAATCAACAGACAACACAGGTATTTGTTAACCATTCAACTTTTCTTCCCCAAGAGCACTTACGAAAAATTTCCTAAGCTCTCTGGAATAGACATGATTATTAAGTATAAACTTTTAAAGAAATACTCCTGTGTAGTTTAATTTTATGTTGGATCTTTATATGGGTCACATATTAGAAACATTCTATTTGTAGGGACATTTTCCAAACTGGTTTCCTATTTTTAATTTACTCATGTGCAAGGAGAGATTTCCTTGGCCCCAAACACATGACAAGTAATAAAACATTTTCATAGACTATCACTCTGGGGAAAAAAAAAAAAAAAAAAAAAAAAAGAGGTAGAATTTTTGCCTTTTAGTTTTTTTCCCCTAGGGTTTAAATTAATGGACAGAAATGTGTGGGGAATCCAGAATTGTGATAT
>CAUYPK010059998.1:0-19289 GCA_963574355.1 Loris lydekkerianus
AGCATGGTACTGGCACAAAAGCAGAGAAATAGATGTCTGGAATAGAATAGAGAACCAAGAGATGGATCCAGCTACTTACCGTTATTTGATCTTTGACAAGCCAATTAAAAACACTCAGTGGGGAAAAGATTCCCTATTCAACAAATGGTGCTGGGTAAACTGGCTGGTGACCTATAGAAGACTGAAACTGGACCCACACCTTTCACCATTAACTAAGATAGACTCTCACTGGATTAAAGATTTAAACTTAAGACATGAAACTATAAAAATACTAGAATAAAGTGCAGGGAAAACTCTTGAAGGAATCAGCCTGGGCAATTATTTTATGAGGAGGACCCCCCGGGCAATTGAAGCAGCTTGAAAAATACACTACTGGGACCTGATCAAACTAAAAAGCTTCTGCACAGCAAAGAACACAGTAAGTAAAGCAAGCAAACAGCCCTCAGAATAGGAAAAGATATTTGCAGGTTATGTCTCTGACAAAGGTTTAATAACCAGAATCCAGAGAGAACACAAACATATTAGCAAGAAAAGAACAAGTGATCTCATCTCAGGGTGGGAAAGGGACTTGAAGAGAAAATTTTTTGAAGAATACAGGTACATGGCTCACAGACACATGAAAAAATGCTCATCATCCTTAATCATCAGAGAAATGCAAATCAAAACTGCTTTGAGATATCATCTAACTCCAGTAAGATCAGCCCACATCACAAAATCCCAAGACCAGAGATGTTGGCGTGGATGTGGAGAAAATGGAACACTTCTACATTGCTGGTGGGAATGCAAACTAATATGTTCCTTTTGGAAAGATGTTTGGAGAATACTTAGAGATCTAAAAATAGACCTGCCATTCGATACTATAATTCCTTTACTATGTATATATCCAGAAGACCAAAAATTACATTATAAGAAAGATATTTGTATCAGAATGTTTATTGCAACCCAATTCATAATGGCTAAGTCATCGGAAAAGCCCAAGTTCCCCTTGACTCATGAATGGATTAATAAATTGTGGTATATGTACACCATGAAATATTATACAGTCTTAAAGAAAGATGGAGACTATACCTCTTTCACGTTTACATGGATGGAGCTGGAGCATATTCTTCTTAGCAAGATATCTCAAGAATGGAATAAAAAGTACCCAATGTACTCAGCCCTAATATGAAACTAATTTATAGCTTTCATACAAAAGCTATAACCCAATCTCAGCACAAGAATATAGGGAAAGGGCCAAAGAAAGAGAGGGGAGAGGGGAAGATGTATGTAGGGAGGGTAATTAGTGGGTCCACAACTACGGTGCATCTTAGAAGGGTACAGGTGAAATTTACTAAATGTAGAATGTAAAAGTCTGAGCACAATAATTAAGAAAATGCCATGAAGGCTATGTTAACCAGTTCGATGACAATATTTCAAACTGTATATAAAACCAGCACATTGTACCTCATGATTGCATTATTGTACACACCTATGATTTAATTAAAAAAAAAAAGAATTGCAAATGTCACATGTAAAGTTTTAACTTAGATGGACATAACCCCATTGTAAGTAAGGAGCTTCTATAGTAAGACTTTTTTTCTGGCTTTAATAAGCACAGTATTTTGAGATTCATCCATCAAATCTCATCACAGTAGGTACTGTGGTTCACTCTTTTTTAGTGCTGTTTGTAGATACCACAACATGTTTATCCATTTGTTTATTAATGAATATTCAGGTTGGTTCCGGTTTTTGACTAATCCAAATAAAATTGCCTTGAACATTCTTCATGAGGACTATTCCTTTATTGCTCCTGCATAAACAACTAGAACTGAGACTGCTGGATCAAATGCAAAGTTTAGGTTTAACTATTTCAGAAACTGCCAATTTATTTTCAAAAACTATTTCTACCCAATTTTAATTTGGTCTGGGCAGGGTGCCTCATGCTTGTAATCCAGCACTTGGGAGGCCGAGGCATGTGGATTGCCTCAGCTCACAGGTTCGAGACCAGCCTGAGCCAGAAGGAGACCAAGTCTCTAAAAAATAGCCGGGCATTATGGCAGGCACCTGTAGTCCCTGCTACTTGGGAGGCTGAGGCCAAGAGAATTGCTTGAGCCTAGGAGTTTGAGGTTGCTGTGAGCTATGACACCACGGCACACTACCAAGGGTGACAGAGTAAGACTGTCTCAAAAAAAAAAAATCTATTTCTCCCACTTCATATTCTCACTAACAGAGTGTGAGAATTCCAGTTCCTCCACTTCCTTCTTTACACATAGTATGATTATTCTTTATAGTCAGAGCCATTCTAACAGGTGTGGCTTCTGAAAATATCCATCAGTATCCCCCACTTGCTCTAGCTACGTCTTCCTTTACAAGTGGTGCTTGTTTATAGTCCTGAAATGTAGAAAATGACTGTCATCCCATGTCATTTATAAGATTTTCATCATCAGCTGCAGACAAAGTCGTTTTTCACACATCTATTACAAACCCCACCATACTGCCTGGGTCATGGGGTTTGGGCCACTAAGACTTACCCCCCATTCCCCAGCCTGGCATATTATGCTACAGTCATGCCGTGGAGCAGACTGCCTTTCTGTTGCTGTAGCATGGTGAATACAAAACGGATAATCATAACATCAAACGTCTTTGGGAACTACCCCAGCCTTTGGATTCTTCGGTTTATACTCCCAAACAAACTTCTATTTTGTATCAACCTGTATTTTATTAACAGCCTATGGGAACTCAGCAATGAGAAATGGTTCCTGACCTGAAGAATCAGTGATGTATCTGTAAGGACAAGACTAACACACATAAGGCAGCCACCATTCTAGCTGTCCTAAATGAAGCCCAGGGCCTTTAACACAAGAGTCCAAAAACATACACTGGGATCCTGTTCTGGAACTCTGTAAGGGCCAGTTGTGAGTACAAAGGCCAGAAAAAGCTATCAAGACCAAAATAGGAGAAAAAACTTATCCTAGTTATCTCTCCCAAAATGTAAAGAAATCCAAGGCACTGAAGAATTGTTAAGAGTCCCTTAAAAAAAAAAAAAAAAGGAGGATGATAATGATGAGTTGTTGTAGGTCAACTGATTGTTATCAATGCACCACTCTGGTTGGGGATGTCAATAAGAGCGGAAGCTGTTCTAGTGAGGTTAGGGGTACGGGAAATCTCTGTAGCTTCCGCTCACTTTTGCTGTAAACCTAAAACTGCTTTAAAAAGTAAAATTTACTTTTTAAAACGGTTTATTTCACACTTGTTTATAAACCAGGCCTCAGTCCTTGGAGGGCTTGGAACGTTCTCTGCTACAGTGGAGCTGGCTTTCTGGCTGCAGGCTGTGCCTGACCCTTCTGCTCCATTTCCCTAATATCATGGTGGTGACTGTGTTCTGCTTAGAGGGACCTGGCCTGCATTTCCAGTCTTGCACTGGCTCTCTCTGTCTCTCTCTCTCTCTCTCTCTGTCTCTCTCTCTCCTCTCTCTGAACAATGCATGGATTTGTGAACAAAGCACTCTGTTCCATTTGCGCTGCATTCAAATGTGCTCACAGCTAGGCAAAAACAAGCAATTTTATTCCAAATGGATTCACAGAGCAGGAAAGCCAAAGTTGTCTGGGAGTGGGAGGACTCTGCAAGCTCAAGGCCAAGGCCTCTGCTAGCGAGGGCCTCAGCGGGTCTACAAGTGTGAACCATGCCAAAAAGTGTGTGTGGTATGTAAGGAGCCAAGCTGCAAGCTAGCGTGGGCTTGTTTGCATGCCTGGCTTCTGAAGAAGATAATCCTTTGATCCAAGGAGCACATGATGTGCTGAGAAGGGAATCGCATCACCAGTTGTGCCTCTTCTGTCAATGTAGCGCATGCACACTCCAGGAGTACCCCTGCTTAGCATAACTGATGGAGAAGCAATTTACTCTGCCTCTGTCCCCAAATCCAAAAATAAATAGGACATTCAGCACCATATTTGCAAACTTTGGGAATAAGCAAGAGGAAAAATACTCTGCCGGTGAAAAGACAAAGCTGAAATTTTTCAATCTCAACCTAAGAAAAAATTACTGGTCCCTAAAGAGTAGAACTTGATGGATAAGGCCAATCAGCTACTCTGTGTTCAGGGCACAGCCTACTTACTCAGCAGTGAAGCTCTAAAAGCATGAAGATCTGTGTCTATGGGAGGAAAGACAGAGAGATAACTAATCATTCATGCAGTCCGTTTGGTCTTGTGGTTGTGAGCAGCTGCTCTCTGTGGGTTTCCTTAGTACTCCAGACCATTAGGATCCAAGGCAAGGGATCTTCCAGGCTGTTAAGGATTCCTGAGTAGGGCAGATCCCCAGAGACCCCCAGTAGATCCCCAGACCCTCAGTGGTTGCTGGTCCACCTCCCTCATGATGAAGATGGGAAGGGGGTTGGAATATGTCCTCAGGGGGGCGGGAGTGATCTTTGATGTGCCACAAGTCCAGAATTGATCTCTAAGAGACACAGATAAGGGCATGCCTCAGAGGAGAAATAAGAAAATGGCAAAGATTTAACAAAGTGAATGGCCTGAAAAGGGGTGAAATGTTTTACAAGTTGTGTCTTTAAAACTTCCCCCACTAGTTTTGGGAATTAAAACCTATATCCCTGCCCAAGGCCAATGATCAGAGAGGCAGGGGAATACCCTTTGTTCTTTGTACCGCAGGAGAGGGCTCAGTGGAATTGTCTGGCAGAGATCACAAGATTGTCTTCCCAGGAGATGGCATAAATCAGAGCCATCAACCACAGGTAAACAGCAGCATCCTGAAGCTGAAAACCCTCCCTTTAAATCTCTGTGTTTCTGCTTATAGTTAAGTCAGTGGCATTTTAAGCTGGGAGTCTCCACCCTTCTTATTTGCCATCAAATTGATAAACCTCCCTTTCTTTCTCATCAAACCACTTGTCCCTCTTCTTCGGATGCAGCCTTGGGGACAAGGGTTAAACTTTCAGTAACAAAGGGATGATGTCATTTCTCCAAAGAACAACCTTCCTTGGCAGTGGGCCACCTTGAAACCTTTTCTCTCTTTGTAACATCATTGCCCAAATATAAAATTCACTGTTGTGCCAAGTAGAGGCCAAGGAAGGAAGATTCAGCCACAAGAGTGTTCAATAGCTCAAGGATCTGGGAAAGGCACCTATTACTGGGAAGCCTATGGGTGTTTGATAAGAAATGCTTTTTATTCATCTGTTGGAGGTTAGAAGCCAATACCTCCACACATGGCATTTTGACACGCTGGGCCAACTAAAAGATCCTCAAGTTCCATCTGACCTTCTCTTACTCTCCACCATCTGCTCTCCCAAAAAGATAATGTTCCTTTATTTGCCTAAGATCCAGACACACCTAGGAGAACAATTGTTCATTTCTTCCCCTCCATGTAAGACCAAGAATGTGATCACATCTCTACAGACTCATTAAGAAGATAATATCCATAGACTCATCCAAATTTCAAATTCCAAGAACTGTTGACC
Organism: Loris lydekkerianus; assembly: GCA_963574355.1. Taxonomy (NCBI): domain Eukaryota; kingdom Metazoa; phylum Chordata; class Mammalia; order Primates; family Lorisidae; genus Loris; species Loris lydekkerianus. The sequence goes on from CAUYPK010059998.1 coordinate 5,444, forward strand.
AGTTCATCTTTCTGCCCCATTCATCATCCTCCCCAGCAATCTTTATTGCCAGCTCAACAGAATTTCTCTTTAGCCTCCTCCTAACCCATTTTTCCAAAAAGGCACACAAGCTTCAAAATGCTGTTAGGATGTTTTCATTCAGAACGGCGCCTTTGTATATACATTAAATAAATTGGTATTTTTTTCTCCAATTAATTAATCTGTGTCAGGTCGGGTATTTTTCAGTAAACATTAGGGGGACAAGATCCTTTGCTCAATACACACTCAAACAATGAAAGGAACACATGAGCATGTCTTGAGCAATGTGAACATAGAGATATTGTTTATTATCAACAAACATTGGAAAACATACATGCCTGCACTCAGCCCAGCAATGTCCCTAACTAGGAAACATTGGAATACAAAAGAAACACAAACAGCTAAGAGAGGATGTAATGTGCTTCGTGAAATGACGGAGACTTGGGCAGAACATGATGGGAGCACAAAGTGGGGCATCTGACCCAAGGAGTGGTCACGGGTGGTATTTTGGAAGAAATGGCCCCTGAGCTATACCTTCCATAAACATAGGAGGAAGTAGACTTTGAAAAAGGATAGATCGTGGGGCCAATCGTGCCTCTGACACTTCCAAGTACACTAAGCAAGTGACTTAGCCTTTCTAAGCATTAGTTTTCTACATAAAATGAAACAAATAAGGTTCACCTTTCTGAATGATTGAAAATAATATATTTTCACAATAAGGTCATACAAAAGGTAGTTAATAAGTGTTTATTAATCAAAGAGTTTAGCAAGATAAAATCTAGGACAGAAGAAATGCAGAGGGTGCCAGAAAAAGACATGCACATTTTGAGACAAGAAAAAAATGAATTAAAATTTTACAGATTTTGGCCAGGGCTGGATTTGAACCCGCCACCTCCTGCATATGGGGCCCACGCCCTACTCCATTGAGCCACAGGCACCACACTGAATTAAAATTTTAATACTCCTTATATACTGATAACAAAAGATGAATACAAGTCCCATTTAAGCACCTCTTGTAACTGCAGAAGTTAAATATGACTTCAGTATTACAATTTTACTTTCTAACTCTTACGATACTTGGGCTTCTATCAGCAAGTAAAATAAGAGGGATGGGTGTTCGGTAGGCAGTTAACAAAGCTGTGTGTATAAGGACCGCTTAGATAAAAAGCGTTTTACTTATTCTTCAGTATATTTTATTTTTTTTTAAAGGGCTATGTGTTTATTTGAAAACAGAGTCTGATTTTGAAAATTAGATGTTAGCAGGTGGTCTAGCCTCCCAGGGCCTCACTGTGGACCCTGCAGTTTCCATCTCTGATGTCATAACACTTGACCACATCTTGGGAGCCACCAGGAGCCATGTCTTTCTGGGTGAATCATTCTCCCCCGTCCAGGGAATTCACAATCCCATCTGCAAGGATATACTGAAGAAGGGAAATGAAAGGTAAATGAGGAGACTTTTTTTAAAAATCACGGAAAAACGGAATTAAAAGAGAAACATAAAAAATTATAAAGTGTATTTCTCACCATAAGCTTCATCAAGGTTAAGACATATTTTTAAGCAATGGTACTAGCCATGTAGCCCATTCATAAAGAGCTGAGGATCCTCAGAATTTAACCACTTCAATGCAGTCTCTTTTACTTTTTTCTTTCTTTCTTTCTTTTTTTTTTTTTTTTAAGACTCATCTTGTCTCCCTTGGTAGAGTGCTGTGGTGTCATAGCTCACAGCAACCTCAAACTCCTGGGCTCCAGAAATTCTTTTGCCTCAGCTTCCCAAGTAGCTGAGACTACAGGCACCAGCTATAATTCCCAGGATCTTTTTTAGAGACAGGGTCTTGCTCTTGCTCAGGCTGGTCTTAAACCCATGAGCCCAGGCCGTCCACCCACTTCGTCCTCCCAGAGTGTTAGGATTACAGGTATGAGCCACACGCACATGGACTTCTTTTTTATCATTAGCTGACAAAACTGGGTGCCTTTTAAAGATTTTTTTAAGATTAGGAAGCAAAAAGAAGTCGGAAGGAGCCAACTCAGAACTATAAAGTGAATGCCTAATACTTTTCCATGAAAATTCCTACAAAATTGCCCTTGTTTGCTGAGAAGATTGAGCAGGAGCATTTTTGTGGTGGAGCTTTTTGTGAGCTTTCCCAAGCATTTTTCTAGTTAAGCTTTCACTAACTTTCCCAACATACTTTCAAAAGAAGCAGATGTTATCATTCTTTGGCCCTTCAAAAACTCAAAAAAAAAAAAAAAAGTCTTAAACATCCCCAAAATTGTTGCTATGACCTTTGCTCTAGACTGATCCACCTTTGCATTGGCTGGACTACTCCCATCTCTTGGTCACCAACACTTTGGTTGTGCTTTGTCTTCAGCGTTGTACTGGTAGAACCAGGTTTCATCTGCTATTACAACTTTTCAAAGACATGCTGCAGGATCTTGAACCCACTTGTTTAAAATTTCCATTGAAAGTTTTGCTCTTGTCTGCAGCCACTGTGACCTCAATGGTTTTGTCTTCCATTGAGTGGAAAGTTTGATGGACAGTAAGTTTTCAGTTGGAATTGTGTAAGCTGAGGCAATTGAGATGGCTGTGGTCTTGGCTATTATTTCTGCTGTTTACACCAAAAAGGTATAAACACAATAAATTTTTTCTTCACAAATTGATGTGGATGGTCTGCCAACATGGGCTCCATCTTCAACATCATTTTGTCCCTTCTTAAAATGAATAGTCCATTTGTAAACTACTGATTTCCTTGGGGCATTATCCCCATAAAATTTTTGTAAAGTATCAATGATTTTATTATTCTTCCTCCCCAGAATCACCATAAATTTGATCTTTGTTCCCATTTCAATTTTATCAGAATTCACGTTGGGCTGACGGGGCTCTTTCAAATTGATGCCTTATCCTTCTTGATGCCTCAAACTAGATCCTGTTCACACATGTTATGATAAGTTAGTATGAGTTCATTTGGGTGCAAAAAAGCCTTTTGAAATCAATGCATAGTTGTTCCATAATATGCATTTTCCATGCTTTTTTGAAGGTGACGTACATGTCATTTACTAAATTCATTGACTGAATACTTATTTTTTACTAGACCCCATGCTAGTATTATGGAAATAATAATGAATAATAAATGGCCTCTACCTTCATAATGCTTATAGTTGAGTGGGGAATAGTCTATCTGTGAAGTGATGCATTTATATTAATACTTCCCAAGGCAGATGCTCTAAATGTATTTTTTCAAAACATTATTATATGTGGGCATAGTCTACTGAACCATTAGAATTATTAGAATAATACATCACATAAGTTATAAGTCACATATATAATAAGTCACATAAGTTACTAATTCTGCCAAGTGTTCTGATGAGCTGAATAATTAATAAACATTTATTTAAATCAATTTCAAAAACTAATCACACCTGATCCTTTAAAAACACTTCATGAGCAATTGAAATTGTGTAACCATGGCCCTTAATCCCTGAATTTAAATCTGTCCTCTTTACGTATAGCTCTCATCAAAAACATTACTTCTTCATTATTATGTGGCAGGCTTCCTTTTTCCCATAAAAGACCAAAAAGTATTTAGAGAGAATTGATGAAAATGTATATTCCAGACTGCTATTTGTATGACAATCTGTGTATTGCTTGACAGAACAAAAAAGATGAAATCTGAATGATGTAAATAAAAGTAAAACAAAACAAAACACAAAAACCCCCCACATACCTGCAAGGGGTGTAGGGTGAGCAACCTGCTGAGGAACGGGCACCAGACAGGCATTGTTATGATTAACTGTGTGTGTCAACTTGGCTTGGGTGTGGTTGACCAGTTGTGTGGTCCAATAGCAGTCTAAATGTTGCTGTGAAAGTGTTCTGTACATATGATTGACCTCTACCTACAATCAAATGACTTTAAGCAAAGGAGAGTATCCTTGATAATGTGGGTGGGCCTCACCTAATCACCTGAAGGTCGTAGGAGCAAAGACTGAAGTTTTCTGAAAAGAAGGAATTCTACCTTGAGACTGTAACATAGGAGTCCGGCCTGAATTTCCATCCTGGCCTGTGGATTTGGGACTTGCCAACATCCACAGTCCTGTTAGGCGATTCCTTAAAACAAATCTATTTCTCTTTCTCTCTCTCTCTTCCACTTTTTCTCATATTCATTCAGGACAGGGATTAATTCAATAAGAAGAAAAGTGATTAAAAGGTGTTTAAAATAGGGTAATTTTATAAAACGCAGAGATAAAGGAGAGGAAAGCCCATTCTCAGTGTCTGGGTGCAGTGACTCACACCTGTAACCTTAGCACTCTGGGAGGCTGAAGCAGAAAGGATCCCTTGAGCTCAGGAGTTTGAGACCAGCCTGAGCAAGAGTGAGACCACATGTCTACTAACAATGGAAACATTAGCCAGGCATTTTGGCAGGTGCCTATAGTCCCAGCTCCTTGAGTGGCTGGGGCAAGAACATTGCTTAAACCCAGGAGTTTGAGATTTCTGCGAGCTAGGCTGACACCACAGCCCTCTAGCTTGGGCAATAAAGTGAGACTCTGTCTCCAAAAAAAATAAATAAATAAGCACCAGTCATAGAATTAACTTGGCGAGAGCAGAATTAGGAGTATTGCCAGAAGGTTTTCTTCTCGGAGTGTGAGACGACAGTCCACTCCTCACTTAGCCAAGTTCAAACAGTGCTGTTTGGCATGAAAAGAAGATGTGCTATGTCCCAAATGACAGAAATGGAGATGTCCAAGATCTAGGATTCAGCTCTGCGTAGCTCATTCAAAACCTGGTATCTACAGAAACAGATCTTACATTAGAATATTTACCATTCCAGATTCAGGATTAAGTTGAATCCTACTAAAGAACCACTGAAATAGAGTTGATGGCAGCTGTAATGCCCAGCAGAAGCAGTGACGCCTGGCGCAGAGCTCACTGGAGGTCTCCTGTGGTAGTTGATGTGTCCTAATGATCAGGACGTGGACATCCTCGGGGAACTCTTGGAAATCCCTGAAGTTACTTCCCTGGGGGTATAGAATCCTGCATGAATTTGCCAGTGCTGTGCATTGCAAACCAATAAAATATAATGTCCATTCCTTCTAAAATGTCAGTATAGCCGGGCACAGTGGCTCACGCCTATAATCCTAGCACTCTGGGAGGTTGGGGTGGTTGGATTGCCTGAGCTCATGCGTTCAAGACCAGCCTGAGCAAGAGAAAGACCCCATCTCTAAAAATAGCTGTGCACTGTGGCATGTACCTGTAGTCCCAGCTACTGGGGGGGCTAAGGCATGAGAATCGCTTGAGCCCAAGAATTTGAGGTTGCTGTGAGCTATGTTGCCATAGCCCTCTACAGAGGGCAACAAAGTGAGAGTCTGTCTCAAAAGTAAATAAATAAATAAAATTTCAGTATAAAAAAAAACCCATAGGGTTCATATAATGTTGTTGCTAAGCCAAATTCAGTAGAGAGTAAGCTTACATACTGTTTTGTATATCATATAATTCCCATGTGCTTATTTAGTATTCAAAAACATCACCATCCACTCCAGCTATACTTAGCACAGATCAGCCTATAATGAGATTATCTGTCTTTCAAGGTTAATATAAGAATTAATATTATTAATTAATATTATTAATATAAGAATACTCAAGTAAAACTTACCTTTTTTAGGCTACCAGAAATCCAACTCTTAAGAATTAGTTCCTGGCTTTAAAGTTTAAACAATTTCAAAATCTGCACAGTCTTAAACACAATCACACAGGGCCCCAAAAGGACAGCTTTTTTCTTAAATGATGACTCAATCTATCTTCTCAGACTGACTAAGTGCCCCTTTCATTAAGCAAAGCCATTTATGCTTTTTAAGTCTCAGTTGGGGAAGGACCATGTTTGCAAACCACGTCCCTTTCACAGCAATAGAAACTTCAGTAAAGAGTAAATTTTGAAGGGGGAAGATAAAGGATATAAAGTTACCTATGGGGTACAATACACTCTACTCAGATGATGGGTACACTGAAAGCCCAGACTCTCTTACTATATGATATATACATGTAACAGATTTCAACTTGTACCCGTAAGTCTATTCAAATAAAAAATGTTTTTTTAATTTAAAAAAAAAAATGTTCAAGCCAAGTGAAGTGGCTCACCTCTATAATCCTAGCACTGTGGGAAGCTGAGGCAGGAGGATTGCCAAGAGTTTGAACAAAGGCAAGACTCCGCCTATACAAAAATTTTAAAAACTAGCCAGGTGTTGAGGCAGGTGCCTATAGGTGCCTACTCAGGAGGCTGAGGCAGGAGGATCCCTCGGACCCAAGAGTCTGAGGTTGGTGTGAGCTTGGCTGATGCCATGGCACTCTAGCCTGGGCAACTTTTAAAAATTATTTTAAAAGAGTATATTTTGGAGTCACTGTTAATTTCTTTTGTTTGTTTGGGTTTTTTTGTTTGTTTGTTTGTTTTGTTTTGTTTTTTACCATGTCTCACTCAGTCATGCTGGGTAAAGTTCTGTGTCATCCTCCTGGCTCACTGCAATCTCAAACTCCTGGGTTCAAAGGATTCTCTTTCCTCAGCCTCCAGAGTAGCTGGGACTACAGATGCCTTCCCCCATGCCTGGCTAGTTTTGTCTACTTTTAGTAGAGACAGGATCTCACCGTTGCTCAGGTTGGTCTTGAACTCCTGAGCTCAAGGGATCTTCCCACCTCAGCCTCCCAGAGTGCTAAGATTAAACATGTGAGCCACTCAACCTAACCAGAGTCACTATTATTTTAAGACTTCTCCCATCCCCACCCATACTGGGTCATTGAAACAAAACCCAGATGAAAATTACAGACATGGTTGGACATAGCATTTGACAGCATTGCTACTGACGCAGAACCTAAGGTAACATCTCCGTCTGTGCTGGGCAACATCTCTGTCCTTTCCTTCCTTCTTCCTTCCCTTTTCCTTGCATTCCCAACCATACAGCACTCTCCCTTCCACTCCTCAACCTTCTCCTGCCCACCACCACCACCACAACAGAAAAGTGCATTAGCGGATGATCCATGACTAAGCACAGAGTAAACATACCCAGACTATCTACCCACTCACACACGTTAAACTGCAGCAGCTGGGGAGGGGACTATTCCCTCTGTTTGTGGAGCATTCCTGCTCCTGGTTTTCTCTGGGAAGAAAGGCCCAAGGTTGCATGTGGTGGGAAATTGTTTCCTACCGGTAAACAGTATGAACCCCTGTGGGTCATCAGTCTCTGAGGAACAGCTGCCATTGTGGATCCTCCTGGGTTAGGTATCCAGCAAGAATTACTTGAGTCCATCTAATTGTTTAAACCGTACCTGTCATGGACCAGTCAGCATCAAGTGCTGGGTAAGTGCACCAAGGGACAGGACATGTGGGCCCTGCCCTGAAGAAACGTGTGGCTCAGTCATGACAAGAAGATTGAGACTCAAATATCAGCAATGCTGATTAGAATAAGCTAATATTTTCCATCACTTGCTCATGTCCTTGCTGCCCACATTGTGATATGTGTGGTTGAAAATGTCCACATGTGAAATGAAAGCCAGGAGCTGCATTGATTCTTCCCACCTGGTTCTTCTAGAACCAATTGCATTCTGTATGTTTAGAACTGTACTTTTTTCTTTCTTTTTTTTTTTTAGAGAGAGTCCCACTTTGTCACCCTCAGTAGAGTGCTGTGGCATCACAGCTCACAGAAATCTCCAGCTCTTGGACTTAGGTGATTCTCCTGCTGCAGCCTCCAAAGTAGCTGGGATCACAGGCACCTGCCACAAAGCCTGGCTACTTTTGTTGTTGTTGTTGCAATTTGGCCAGGGCTGGGTTTGAACCTGCCACTCTCAGTACATGGGACCAGTGCCCTACTCACTGAGCTACAGGCAACACCCAGAACTGTGGGTACCTACTGTACTTTTAGTTTCTCTTCTCTAAAATTAGACCCTTGATCTTACAGAGATAAGGAAGATGGATGGTTGGGAGGTGGAGAGAAGAGCCCATATTTCCCGTGACCTCCATTCCTGTTTACCAATGACTGTGCCTGAGACCTAAGTGTCAGATCCCCCCGCTACCTCACCTTGCAGGTACAACATGAGAAATGCTCCAATGCCTGTTCTTCACCACTTAGGAAACTTGTCTGGAGAAACCACTTTCTCTAGATCCCACATACCTTCCTCGTGAGCTTCAAAATTGTGGAATCTCATCAACAAGGGGTTTCCAACCGTGCTCTGCACCTGGAAGAGCCTGTGTATCTCCTCCATCTCCCTCAGCTCCTGCATTGGTAAATCTCCAAAAGTCAGCTTCAGAATGTTTTCCCTGGAGATGTGACAAAGATTCTTCCCTTGACCCAACTCTAGGCAGGCTCCTCCAAGCCCTCTTCTCATCTAGGCCTCCTCCTTGGCCTAAAAGGACTTGCACAAACACTAACATAGTTTCTAACAGTTCATGCCTGAAGAAATGCAAGGCTTCTAAAAGAATTTCCTGTCTGTTCTGGCCTCACCTGTAGAGAGGGCCCCTGTGCCCCAGTCTTGTAGGAAGGTGGAAGCCAAACTTTGATGCACACCAGGTAACAAACCCAGGTAGGTTTCACACACAGCAACTCCCCTATTCTGCTTTTTGGCATTTTTTGCTTCCCTGACTCTCCTGGGTGTCCACTCACCCTCCTTCTCCTTTTTTCTCTCTTTAAAATGCCCAGTACTTCTGTACAAATCAACCTTGAATTTACCTCCTGCTGAACTCTCCTTCCCTATTGCAATAGTTGTCACTAATTAAAGTCTGTCTTTACCATTTTAACTGGTGTCCAGCTTTGTTTATCTTTGACAGAATCAAGAATAGTTGTTACTCAAGATAATACCATCAAGGTGAGTGAATTCGTGCAGGAGAGGGAAGACGCTGTGATGAAAATCACCCTCAAAATTTGGTGACTTAACGAAGGTGAATTTCTCACACCTGTAAGTCAGGTGCCCTGTAGATTACACTCATTTTGTGATTTTGTTCTCATAATCAGAGAGCTTTATTTTCTCTGCTCACGAAGAGACTGGGAGATAGTGCAGGAATTTTTACTGCCTTAGCCCCAACATAACCACCACAACTTACAACCACATTTCAGTGGCCAAAACTGGCCATTTAATTCTACCTAACTCCAAATTGGGTAGAGATGGCATCTATCGTACACCATGAAAATAGAGACATGACTCAAGGGCAGGAGGGGGGCAATGGCTCAAATATGAAGAATAATTTTCTACCTATTTCCCCTCTTACAATGTGTGAGCCAGACAGGTCCTAGGACTGTGGAGTCAAGACACTCTCTGCCTTTGCAAAATCATCACTACCATACCCACACCCTTCCTACCTCTATCCACAAATGACTGGTCTTTGCTGGGGTTGAGTTTAGCATCATCCTTTCACCCACCAAAAAATAATCTATATTGGCAGAAGGGGGTAATAAAGGCAGGGTTACAGGAGTTAGGTGGAGTTAAAAATGATAGTGTAGATATATATTTATGAACATGAAAAGATACTTTCTACTCATATAAAAATAAGAAAAGTATGGGCCAGGCATAGTGGCTCGCACCTGTAATCCTAGCACTCTGGGAGTCTGCGGCAGGAGGATCACTTGAGCTCAGGAACTGGAGACCAGCCTGAGTAAGAATGAGAACCCATTTCTACTGAAAATGGAAAAATAGCTGAAAGTGATGGTGGGTGCCTGTGGTCCCAGCTACTTGGGAGACTGAGGCAGGAGGATTGCTTGAACCCAGAAGTTTAAGGTTCCTGCCCAAGTGACAGAGCAAGACTCCATTGCAAAAGAAAAAAGGAAAAATGTGTTGATACATATGGTATAGATACAGCATAATCCCACTTGTGTGTGCGTGTATTTGTTTCTGAAGACATGGTCTATGTATGTACATGTGTGTGTGTTTACACATTCTGTGTACACAGGAAAAAGTCCAGAAAACTCTCCCAAATGGTTATTTCTGATAGTATCCTATGTAATTTTCTTTTGCATTTGTCTTGCTAACATTTGCTAATTTATAATGTGAATTATGTGTACAAAAGGTAGAAGCCCCCCTTCCCTCAGCATGGCCAGAAGGGAGTGGAGCATCCATACTGCAATGCACAGGTGGTGAGGAGGATCGGGGGAGGGTGGATGGGTCAGTGCCTTGGCATTAATGACAGTCAAGATCAGTGTCCTGCTGAGCCACATGGGAAACAAAAGGACAAAATCAGTGATTTTATTTAAAATATTCACATTATAAAAAGTCACTCAGTAATTAGTTATCAAAGACTATAAGCCACACATTATCCCGGAGCAGGACAGGGGAGGATGGAGCAGAGATAGGTTTAGGGACGGCTGCAATGAGGTGGGTAAGAGAGACTGGGTTCAGCTCCGACTCCAATAAGGATGAGTAGAGATTTATATCTGAGGAGCAGGGTCAGGGGTGAGCAGATGGAGAATTACTAAGAGGAAACATCAAGGTGAACAGGGTTTCTTTTAAATGGACTCGACAGGATTGCTACTGAAGGCAGGCTAGTATGATAAGATACCTAAGGTGGTCAGATACCAAGTTGGGGGCTTTTAACTAAATTGACTTAGGATTGTTGTTCAAACTGGATTCTAAGAGGACAGAAATGGATGCTTAAAGTTGGGCGTAACCAAAAAGGACTCAGAGAAGCCTGCCAAAGGTTTTGGTTAAAGGAGAGATTTTTGCACTAATTTTGATTTTTTAAGCTATAATATTTCATTAAAATATGATTTGTTTTAATTCCCAAATTTTTTGTCATCCCCTTAGATTTTGATGCCAAAACCTGCCTAGCCTCACCCTTGTTCTGCCCATGATTGCATCTGGGAGGTAGGGGAGGGAGGTGTCTGGGGCTCATCCAGAAAGCAAAGAACTCTGAAAAGTGACCCCACCAATGACCACACCAGGCCAGTTGGAATGATGCATATGGAACACAGGACACAAGGTGGGGAAACTCTAATCTGAGCACAGTGAGGAGGCTGAGGGCTGAGTATTTAAGCTCAGAACTTGAATGTGCACTGAGTTTTTAAAAATTGAGTAGGGATAGAACAGCATCTTCATTTTGAGGACTGAACTCTGACCTTTTCTTTTGTGCAAATTCTTTTCTAAGAGGCCTGGTGAGTCATGTCTGAGATGAAATCTCAGGAAACGGGTTATATTAACCTGATATAATATGGTTTGTATTCTAACCTGCTTCTGGTCTACCACCACTTGACAGAAAACCCTCTTAACTCAAGTGTCCCAGTGATAGGAGTCAGAAGGCTTTTAGGAGGTTTGGGGTTGGGCATGAAGTTTCATAACTGCCACAAAGCACCCACATGACCTATGCAACCATTAGTCAGTAACTGTCACTGGGTTGGACTTATTAGGAGGAAAGAACCACCTGCAAGGGGATTGGGTGAAGAAAGCCCACCAGCATGAACAGGGAGCCAGTAACCACAAGCCATTGTAATTTGAAGGAGCCAACCAGAGTTCACCACCAATACCTGGGAGAACATTTAGACTTAAAACCCCAGACAAAGAGCCAGAAGTGGCAACCCGCCTGGGGCCCTCAGCTGCACCAGAGACTTTGCTTTTCTCTTATCTATTACAAGATCTGTCCTCTCACTTGCTCGTGGTCCATGAATTCATTCTTTAATTCCAAAGACCAGGCAAGGAAATTCCGGCATCAATAGCAACCCCTGCTATAACTCAAGCTTTCCTTCCTACCAATTCCAGATCTTAGACAAAGCTTAACTCTTTCAACCAACTGCCAAATAAAAACTTTCTAAAACCCATCTAAGGCTTGTAACCCCCTGCTTCAAGATATCCCACTTTTTCAGGCCAAACCAAGGTATAACTGGTTTTGATTTCTTATTTTACCTGTAATTCCTAGCCCTGTGAATGCATAAAGCCAAACTATAATATGGTCACCTCGGACACATTTTCTCAAGACATCTTGAGAACTTATATACCCCAGGCCCTGGTTTCACAAATTTGGCACAAAATAAACCTCTAAATTATATTGTGGAGTTTAGCTTTTTCTCCTTTGTGGAAGAGAAGGGAGAATTTTCCCCTCAGGCCCCAGAAGGTTCATTGAAACGTTAATTCACAATAAGGGAGATTAATAAAAGAAAGAGATTATAAATTTATTTACCATGCCCACAGGGAGATCACAGAGGAGTTACTCGATATCCCAGCCCAGAAGTTTATCCTCATTTTAGAGGGGAAATAAGAACTATAGGTAATTCTGTGGAGGGGCACTAAATTATTACTAGAGAGGATGAATAGATACTGTAGAGAATGAATGGATGGTAGGAGGCAAATTGACTTGTGAATAATTCTCTTTGGAAATTAAATTAACCTAAGAGATGGGCTTTATTCTTTAAATGGATTGGGCCAGGTCTGGTTGCATCTTGATCTTCCCTCCTGCAATAGATATGGAGGTAAGGGGAGAAGGGGAGGAAAGACAATTGTTTTCCTGGTAGGTCTGTATCTCAGAGAGATAAAGTAACTTCAAAGCTTTGGAAGGAGTCAATGGTGCAGGTCTATTTCAGTCAATTTAATATGTCAAAATTTTGGAGTAAAAATGTTTCTAATTTCTTTCACTATTCTCATGTAACTGGGGTGCCAGAACAGGAGGAAGAGCCTATGGGTTAAAATTTTATCTTTCATTTACCAAGATTCAGAATCCTAGGAAGACAGAAAGATAATTCTCAAAGTGCCTTACTTTGAGAATGTTTCATACAGTCCTTATACCCTCCCCCAAAGTTATTATCTTTAGCTGTACTCCATCTAGCCCTCTCATCTCTAGCTGAAGGGCTCAGTGTTTGTTACTTCCCCAAGCTGCACACTGGGAATGTTACAAAACAAAGAGGGTCAGGCTGTCTGCTGCTGTCAGCCAATATGTAGAGATGAGGATATAGGTCCACCAAACTTTATTATCAGAAGGCTAGCAATTCTGGTGAACAGTGAGAGTAGGGCCTCCAAGACTGTTCTGTTTTTCTATTCCCAAAATCACAGTTTTTTTTTTTTTAAACAATCCTTGCTTTTATTTCTTTTATATTTCATCATATTTTAATGCTTGTAATGTGTACATAATTTTGAATTATAAAATATCCATATATTAAATTGTTATTTCAACAAATATTATATGTACAGTTACTACGCCACATCATCCTGTAGGTACTGAGCATAAAAATATGGATAAACCATTATGTCCTTATGTAACTTGCATTTACAATGAGCAAGACAGGTAAGTTACATAATATAAGTACACAGTCTTTTTTTTATTATTAAAACATAGCTGTGTACATTAATGCAATCAAGGGGTACAATGTGCTGATTTCATATACAATCTGAAATATTTTCATCAAACTGTTTAATATAACCTTCATGGTATTTTCTTAGTTATTGTATGTAGACATTTGTATTCTGCATTTAGTAAGTTTAGCCTGTACCCATTCTAAGATGCACCATAGGTATGACCCCACCAATTACCCTCCCTCCACCCTAATTTTCCCTCTCCCCTCCCGTCCCTTGGCCCTTTCCCCATACTCTTGTGCTATAGTTTGATTATAGCCTTCATATGAAAGCTATAAATTAGCTCCATAGAAGGGCTGAGTACATTGGATAGTTTTTCTTCCATTCTTCAGATACTTTACCAAGAAGAATATGTTCCAGCTCCATCCATGTAAACATGAAAGAGATAAAGTCTCCATCTTTCTTTAAGGCTGCATAATATTCCATGGTATACATGTACCACAATTTGTTAATCCATTCGTGGGTTGATGGGCACTTGGGCTTCTTCCATGACTTAGCAATTATGAATTGGGCTGCAATAAACATTCTGGT
>CAUYPK010059999.1:0-27083 GCA_963574355.1 Loris lydekkerianus
CATGGATGGAGCTGGAACATATTCTTCTTAGCAAAGTATCTCAGGAATGGAAGAAAAAGTATCCAATGTACTCAGCCCTACTATGAAGCTAAATTATAGCTTTCACATGAAGGCTATAACCCAACTATAGCACAAACTATGTGGAAAAGGCCAAGGAAGGGGAAGGGATCAGGGAGGTTAGGGTGGAGAGAGGGTAATGGGTGGGGCCACGTCTACAGTGCATCTTAGAATGGGTACAGGTGAAACTTACTAAAGGCAGAATACAAATGTCTACATACAATAACTAAGAAAATGCCATGAAGTCTACGTTGAACAGTTTGATGAGAATATTTCAGATTGTAAATGAAACCAGCACATTGTACCCCTTGATCACACTAATGTACACAGCTATGATGTAACAATAAAAAAAAAAGATGTATCAAAAAAAAATTTTTTTAATTATCAGATGAAAGCATTTTTATTTTCAGATGTATTTCATTTTATTTGATTGTAATCACAAAGTTATTTGATTGTGATCAACTGTATTGATGAAGATTGCTATGTGATCTAAAAAATAATCAATTTTCATAACTTACTCCATGGGCATTTGAAAACAAGTGTACTTTTTATTTCAAAAGTGAGGTTCAATAGGGACCAACTGGATTTGTTTTACTATGGTGGTTTAGATCTTTTAAGTCTTTAATCTTCTACAGTAATGTCTTTTTGTCCATTTTTCCTTATGATTTCTATTATTTCTGCTTTATGAATGTTACTGCTATTTTGCTTGGTGCATAAATTTTCATGACTTTTATATCTTCATTGTCCCCTTTGGCATTATAAAGGACCTGGGTTATAAAATGCATTTTATTCTGAGTTTCACTTTATCTGATATTGACAGCTCAAGAACTACTTTAATTTCCATGCTTCTAAAAGTTTTAAGTGTGTCTATCTCTTACATAAATAATACACAGAATAACATTAACATTTTTTCTCTGGTCTCCAATTTGAAAATATTTTTAGTTCTGCCATCTCATATTTCATTTCTTTCTGTTATTTACAATACTTTTATATCCTGCTTTGTGATCTCTTTTCACAGAAATGTTTGTTTAATTTACCATTTTAAAAATATTCATTGCAATGAAATGAATGTTTGTGTTTCCACCACATTCCTATATTAAATACGAGTCCCAGTGGGATAGTATTCAATGGTGAGGGCTGCTTGACGTAACTAAGTCATAAGGATGACGTTCTTATGAATGGTATTAGTGCCCCAATACGAGAAGTAGCCAGAGGATACAGCAGAAAGATGGTCATCTGTAAACTAAGAAGGGGACTTACACCCCGCGCTTAGATTTCTAAACTTCAGATCTGTGAAAAATACTTGTTTGTTCGTTAAGCTACCCAGTGTGTGGTATTTTGTTACAGCAGCCTGAGCTAGACATTCGTTGTGAAGTGTTTAGTACCAAATATCAAATACTCCATGGCATCATTTTTGGAGAATGTTCAGTTCTTGACTGATAGTGATGCTCACTTTTATCTTTTCCCTATAGTATTTTTTTTATCAATGCTGTGCCAGTTTCTTTTTCTGATCAATCTTTTTTAATAAGTCAGATTTTCCTGTCCTGGCTATTTGTAGTTGTTTCCTATGTAAGAATTCACAGAATTGTTATTAAAACTACTGCAACTTCACTACCAGGAAGACTTTGCTTTTATTTAACATTTTACAACAAAGCACTTTGGATACATGCTCTAATTTTTATTTTTATCCTATCAATACCATTTGAATTAGGGTAATTATTTTGCCCATTTTTTCAGATGAGGAGACTTGAAATCAAACAGATAAAACTTTTCCAATTAGTATGAGATAGAATGTGGTCTTCAAGTCTAAGCTTTACTATCAAGTGCATGAAAACTATCAATAATACCTGTCTTTGCCCTTAGTATTTTCCTTGAGGTACTTCTTGCCCATTTTAAAATTGACCGTAAGAGTGGGTGGTGCCTGTGGCTCAGTGAGTAGAGCGCCGGCCCCATATACCGAGGGTGGTGGGTTCAAACCCGGCCCCGGCCAAACTGCAACAACACCACCAAAATAGCCGGGCATTGTGGCGGGCGCCTGTAGTCCTACCCACTCAGGAGGGTGAGGCAAGAGAATCGCCTAAGCCCAGGAGTTGGAGGTTGCTATGAGCTGTGTGTGACGCCACAGCACTCTACCGAGGGTGATAAAGTGAGACTGTCTCTATAAAAAAAAATTGACCATGACATTCAGTTTTGTTGTTGATATGAAATGACTAGATAAAAGAGTACATTTATGTATAGTTCATGTTCTTCTTAATTCAAATTTCAAATTAGACAGAATTCAGAATGATCTTAAGGAACTAGCGCATCTATTTCCCTTTCTATGGGTAATTAGCTGACTTGCTAGTCAATTAACCTCCTGGGTCTCAGGTTCTTTGCCTTTAAAGTGCCTAGATTTAAATTCAAATATCTACAACTATTATTCAAAGAGACTAACCCTCAGTATCTATTGAACTGATTCAAGGCCAGGACATATTGAATCAAACACAAGATGAAATCATGAGATGAGACTCTTTTAACCCTTCCTTTCTGCAGGAGAGGTCAACACAGTTTTCTGATGGGAAGAGAGCACAGGAAAGACAACAGGGTACTCTAAAGAGCCTCTACTGTGACCTTGTCAGCCTTTGCTTCCCTCCTTGCACAACTGTGCAGTTTTACCCCATACCTCAAGTCAGACAAACCAAAATGAATGTCTGAGACAATTCCATGGGATAGAGAGTGAGAAAGACTCTTCTTTTTCTCTACATTTTTTTTGCTATTTCTATGTCTTTCTCTTCATCGTCTTTGCTTACTATTACGTTGACTACTGTTGTACTTTGACTCAACAAACACATAGGTTCTACCTATCGTTTGCCTACACAGTATTAATTACTGGAGTTAGTGCTTGAGCAATAATTCTTATTGAAAGTTGTAAAACCTTGATCTATTTTGAGCAAAGGAATGATCAATTAATAAAATGGGGAGGCTGCTGTATTATAGTTTATTGTTATCTCCAATCTGGAAATGTAGCAACAAACATACTTTGTGGTTTTGCACAGTTTTTGTTTATTATACATCATTTTCTCCTTCAGCCAGATTTGTGGCTTATAAAAATAACCAAATATTTGCTTACAAATTGTTATAATGAAAATCTGTAGCCTGCTGCAGGAAGATTCATGGTCATGATAACTTTGAAAGCATTTGTTTGCATTTAGAGTGTGGAGGGATAATTTAAATTTAAAATTTTTGCATAAATTATTTATATGTTGAGTCCAAGATGCAGTGCAATTACTACAACATTTTTTAGAAGTGAGGCAGAAGTTTAAAATTTATAAATACCTCTTTACATTTTGCCGGCACTGGAGATAGTTTTCTAGAAAGCTGTATTTTTTGTTGTTTGAATAGCAGTTAGCTGTTTTCACTCCCTCTAACAGATGGAACCAAAGCATTGTGAACATTTTTATTAAAACAGCAAATGAAGCTATGAAAGAAGTGTCACATTGCCAAGTATTCATCTTGCAAATTAAATTCTACAACTTAGCAGGTGGTTTAAGTTCCCTTTAGAAATTTTAAATCAGCTTATTTCATGTCTCTGTGGTTTAACAGAGACACAGGTTCACTGCAGCATTCACTTACACAGAATCTGTTTGCATGCTTCTTAGAATTGACAGTTGGGAAAATATTTGCTAACTCTCACTCAAAACGACTGATAATTGCCACATTCAGATGTTTGAGTCTTTAATTTCCCTCACTATTAAAGTCTACCATTTGTCTCTGGAGTCTGTTTGCAAGGCCCCAGTAAATCCAAAAATTCAAAGCCCACATTCAGTATGTTTTTGACCACTTTGACACACATTATCATTCTATGTACTGCCACTCTACTACCCAATTTAGAAAACCCCATATTAGATGGTAATGTTCCTCTAGTCTGCATTGTTTAGAGAATTCCAGTGAAATAATAGGTACTTCCAAGTCTCCACAGAACTGTACTGATGAGCTAAAGCAAATTAGATACACAGAGATGTTTTAGTGGTCATTTCAGAGGTGAGGAAGTAAAATTGTCTTTACTGCTTCTAATGTCACTGCCATAAGATTAATTTCACAGAAACATATTTCGCCTCCACATAAGTTTTCGTATTTTTAAACAATCTACATTCTTCAAAGACTTCTCAATTTAGCCCCCAAACTCTTTTTACATCTATTTCTCAACAAAAACTTCTTATTACAGGTCTATTTATTCATTGTCTCCCAGGAAGGTTGGTACTGCTCTGCCTGCCCCTCTGTTCACCTGTACCAAGGCATCTTCCTTTTCCTCTTTGACTATCCAAGCTCTGAAGTCACGATACAGTGAATCCCTCCTTAACTCTGCTACCTCATTTTCATTCTTTCTCCTTTAGACCTCTCCAGCACCACTTACTACATGATAGCTTGTATTTTGTTAATTTCCAGGTTTATAATCTGTCTCTCCAATTAAAGCATAAGATCCTGAGGGTGGACATGCCTTTTGTACCCTGAATTACTAGCTCCCCAGAACCCCATAGTAGTCAGTCATATCTGTTGATGTTGGTAAGGTAACCAAGATTTCCCTAGGCTACACCAAGAAATATAAAACACAATAATAGCTAACTTAAAGCCTTGGAGTTTAAAATTATGGCTAAAGCTTTGCTTGTCCAGTGTACTTTCGCATCTTCCTTCTTCTGGCTTTTTGGTGGATTCTATCCCTACTCTATGTGGAGCTGCTACTTATTGTTCTGCATTTGTAGGACAGGCCACTAAACACACAAACTTTGGATATTAGTAAGTTTAAAAACAGTTTAATTCTTACTCCTACTGTCTGTCCCAGTGGGCACTGGCTCAAAGCTCATCATGTTACCGTTACTCTGGAATCCAGACAAAGGGGAGCACTGCCAAAAAAGAGGCAGAGGAGTCAAGTGTGGCAAATTATTCACAGGCTCTTAAAACTTTCATATAGAAGAGGCACACGTGCTGACAGAAAGCTAGCCGAAGAGATCCATGAAATAGAATCAAGAGCTCAGAATTAAACCCTTACATTTATGGTCAATTGATTTTTCAAAAGGATGCCTAGACAGTTGGATGGCAAAAGAATAGTCTTTCCAACAAATGTTGTTGGGCTAACTAGCTATCCACATAAAAAAGAATGAAGTTGAACCTCATACCATCTACAAAAATTAATTCAAAATGAATTATAGCTCTAAATGTAAAAGCAAAATGTAAAATGTAAGAACAAAATGTAAGTGTAAAGCTAGATTTAAAAACCAAAATTATAAAACCTTCAACATAGGAATAAATGTGTGTGGCCTCAGGTTTCTGACATCTGACATAAGCAATAAAAGAAAAATAGATAAACTGGACATTGTTGAAATTAGACTTTGAGCCTCAAAGGGCTCTACCAAGAAAGGAAGAAGACAACTCAAGGAAGGGGAGAAAATATTTTCAAATCATATATCTGACAAAAGACTTGTATCTAGAATATACAAAACAAAATCTCTTACAATTCAATGATAAAAAAAACAACCCAATTAAAAAATTGGCAAAGGATTTCAATATATGTTTCTCCAAAGAAGATATATAAATGGCCAAATGGCCAAGAAGGAGGTGACTAGATGCTCAACATTATTAGTTATTAGGAAAATGCAAGCCAAAATCACAATGGGCTGCCAGAAAGGATAGTTAAATTTAGAAGAAAGAAAGTAAATAGCATTGATGAAGAAATTTTAAACATTGCTGGTCAGGATGTAAAATGGTGCAGGTGCTTTGGAAAACCATTCAGCAGTGAAATGAAAGGATGGAAGGAGAGAGGAAGGGAGAGGTGGAGGGAGGGAAAGAGGGAGGGAGAAAAGGAAGGAGGAAAAAGAAAGAAAGAGAAAGAAAGGGAGAGAAAAAAAGAAAAAAAGAAAGAAGAAAAGTTACCATATGACTCAGCAATCCCATTCCTACATACATAACCAAGAGAAATGAAAGCATATGTCCACAAAAATCTTCTACAAAATAGTCACAGTAGTATTAGTTCTGATAGCCTAAAAGTAAAAACCCAAACCCACATGAATTGATGAAGGGATGAATGCAATGTGGTATAGCCGTATGATGGAATATCATTCAACTATAAAAGGGACGAAGTACTGATACATGCTACAACATGGATAAACTTTGAAAGTATTATGCTAAGAGAAAGAAGCCAGTCACAAAAAGCCCAGTTATTGTACGAAATGTCCAGAAAAGGCAAATAGATTGACATAGAAAGTAGATTAGTAATGGCCAGTGGCAGAGGAAGAGGGGAAACGAGGAATAAGTGCTAATGTGTATGGAGTTTTTTATAGGGGTGGTAGTGGTAAAAATGTTCAGGAATTAATGGTGATAGTTGCACAACTCTATGAATAGACTAAAAACTACTAAATTATTTCATTTAAGAGGGTGAATTTTATGATATATAAATTATAGCTCCATAAAGCTGGTTTTTTTTTTAAG
Organism: Loris lydekkerianus; assembly: GCA_963574355.1. Classification (NCBI taxonomy): domain Eukaryota; kingdom Metazoa; phylum Chordata; class Mammalia; order Primates; family Lorisidae; genus Loris; species Loris lydekkerianus. The sequence goes on from CAUYPK010059999.1 coordinate 6,520, forward strand.
TAACACTATCACTTTGACTCTCTTTTATTGATCAGAGAAAGTCATATGCTTAAAATGTACAAAAGCAAATGATGTAACCAAAACATGTGCATCCTTGTAATATTCTGAAATTTTTAAAAAATGGATAAAATTAAAAAAAAAAATACACCAGACACTTTTCTATTAAAAAACAAAGCAAGTCACATGGCCATAGATTACTCCAAATGTTTGCAGAAGATCGTGTTTGTGGTCTCTCTATCACTTGGTGCCAGTACTCACTCATTCTGTTTTTTTTTTTTTTTTTTAGACATGGTCTCATTTTTTGTTGCCCTCCTCAGAGTGACATGGTATCATAGTTCATAGCAAGAGCCTCAGCCTCCCAAGTAGCTGGGACTACAGGTGCCCGCCACAATACCTGGTTGTTTTTTTAGACACAGGGTCTCACTCTTACTCAGGCTAATCTTGAACTCCTGAGCTCAAGCAATATACCTGCCTTGGCCTCCCAGAGTGCTAGGATTACTACTCATTCTTGATGCTAGGAACAGGGACCAGGGAACACCCAGACAGACCTAGCAGGCTGGACCTGTTTGCTCCTAGCAAAAATCTTCTACGAAATAGTCACAGCAGTATTATTTTGCTCCTAGCAAACAGAAAGGCAAATGATGGAACATCACTTTCATGATTAGGCTCTGCCTTCTGATCCTTCTCTGCCCTCTCATGCATACTAGACACCATGTTGTGAGATGCCCTATAGAGGGGCTCAAATGGCAGAAAAACCCAGGGTACCTCTGGGCAACAATCCACAAGAGCACTAAACCCTGTCCACAGCCATGTGAGTGAACATGGAAGTGGATGCTCCCCTAGATGAGCCTTAAGAGTCCTGAAGCCCAGTGACACCTCGATCGCAGTCTGTGACAGACCCCGCAGAGAGCACCCAATGAACCATGCCCAGATTCCTGACACACACAGACTGTGAGATGTGGTTTGAAGTCTCTAAGTTTGGGGTTAATTTGTTTCACAGTAATGATAAGCAATACAGTGCCCCTCCCTCAAAACCTTGGCACAATCTCTCTTTAGATCTGGGTTGGGAGTCATGATGTACAACTTTCTTTAAAGTTGCTCTTAAAATGCTCCATCCTTACCCCTTATTCAAGGCCCTGAACCAAGCAGATTCGCCTTGCTTCTCTGCCTGCTGGTAAACTGCTTTCTCGTCCTAGTATGCAGCCTGGGCAGTTACAATGCTGGCTTATGCCCTCTCGTCTTAATCTTGGAGTTTCAGCCCAATGTACCCAACAGTTTCCTCTCCCAGGACCACACATGTCTTCACACTAATAGAACTTCATTCCTCCTGGACACTCTCCAACACGTTCCAATTTGCTGTGAGCATGTAGTTAATCACTTGTTTTATAAGTGCTGGGACTGGAAGAGAATCAGGATAGCAGTAAGTAAGCTGCGGAATAGGCTTAATTGGGCTTTTTATATGGGCGAGTGATGGTTCTCAAATAAGCATCTGATCATTCATCTGACCCATCAGCCATCACAGAGTGCTGCCCCAGCTACTTAGCATTTCCCTCAGCTGTCCCCATGACCCTCCCTCACACCTCAGGGTCCAACCGTGATGTATTCCTTGGCACTTCCTGGACTTGCTGGGATCTCTCCTGCCTGGTGCCTTTAGCACATGATTCCCTCTGTTAAGAATAGTCATTTCTAGTTTTGTTCATGCTTCGAAATTTTATCCATACAGCCTCTTGACCTCTCTGGACAGGTCAGGGCTCCTCTCACCCTTCATGAACTCCCCACCAAGGTAGAGGCATATTATCAAATCTGGTCATTTATAAGGCATTTTTGTTGATTGCTGTGAAAAGAAAGGAATAGTTCCCTGGGCTGAGAAGAGGTCAGAGAGTAGCAGCCTTATCCCGACAGGGTCCAAGGTAGAAGCTGTGCTCATGAATGAGAGTCAGAGTGAAGGACAAAACAGAAGGAGGTAAAGAAGGGCTTTGGAGTTACTTTTGTTCTAGGTAACTTGACTGCAAAATCCCCGTGGTCTGTCCTAACTCGCTCATTTCACAATGTAGGGCCAGAGCTGATTGTTTGTTAGTTTCTGTGCCCACATTTCCCTGTGGGATTACTGGTTAGAAAAGAATCTGGACTCCAGGACTCTCTGCTCCAGATATCTGTCTGTTTCTCTATAAATGGAGACTGAAAACCCACTTGAGGTGACTTTCTTCCTGTGGGAGGCTGTCTCTGGCTCCCAACTGAGTTGACTATCTTCCTCTGGGCCCTCGTAAGATTCAGAGCTTGCATCTGATATAACACATTAGGCTTTAATTTTTCTTTAACTCACATGCTACTCTACCAGACAGGGAGTTTCTTTGGAACAGCAATGTTATCACTCATCTTTGTATCCTCAGTACCTAGTATGCTTCTTCTCCCACAGTATTTTCTCAACATGTATTTAATATGTGAAGCAATGTTACAACACCCTCTCTGTTATCCAGTCTTTGCCATATAATGACAATTGATCATATGTTGTCCTGACTTGTTCTGTAAGAGGTTATTCTTGAGTCTTCCCCTTCAGAAACCAAATTCTGTCCATGTTGATGTCAATGCCTGTCCCTGTTTTAACCTCTTGCTAGATGGTCCGGACAGTCTCTGCGTCTGCTGTTTACTCTGCCCGGCCTCAAAATTAAGAGAGAAGTTAGCAAATCTTCATATCAACTTTTTCAACCAAGGAACCATTAGGGTATGAAGTAGGCAAACCTGAAAGAGAGTTGCTAATTGAGCCCTTGGATTCATCTAAGAGAACCTTATAAATAATTCCACTGGGGGCGATACTGCCTAATTGGCTTCTTCCATCTGGGTATTTAGGAGCCCTTTCCCCTGGCCAACATCTCTCACACAGACTCCCACCTCCCAATACCACTCATGCACAAACCTTAGCCGTGTGGTCAGAGCTTTGTGTTGAAGGTTGCTGCTGTTCACCCTCCTCCCAGGGGATTGAGACCAATTCCTGTCCTCCCTTGATCTGGTAACACTAGTGCTATAAAAGACCTAGCCAATGCCTAAAGTACAGTAGACAATTATCATTTCATTCCTCTCGTGTAACCTAGTAGTCACCTGGGGCTGCCTTCACCTTCAGATCTAATAAAAATTCCCATCCCATCCTGTGCTCACTTGCAGCCCTCCCTGCAATGTCCCACAGCTTCCAGGAAAGACTTTCTCTTTTGTTACATATGTACTGACCATGCATCTCCACCTTCACACTGGTTTCTACAAGAAATTCTACCACATTTTGTATTTTGTAATTTCCTATGGATTTTTATTCACATCAGGAAGATTGGGGAGCATGCGGGTCTATTCCAACATAGCCTTCTACCTACTTTCTGGTTCTATCAGCCTCTCCACCCCTTGGTGTCCTTCCAGGGGACCCATCCTGCTAAGCACAGCCCCAGGGACATGAGTCTGGCCTTGGTCCCAGCAGCATTACCACTACTACAGAGTTTTGGTTTACAAAGTTTTCTCCTCCTTATTATCTTGTTTCAGATGGGACTTCTAGGATGATCTGGCACCATGTTGATAACAGTTTCCTTCTCTGTCAATCCCTCTACTTCACCTATTCAAGCACCCTGCCCTCGACAACAAAGCATCCCTTTTGTTTCCAAACCCTGTTCTAGAATTGGACTGCCTCTGCCAAGCTTTCAGTGTATTTGGAATTATGTACTATGAACAGGTAGGAAGCTTGAGGCCTGTCCTCAAGTTTTGGTCTCTCTTCCCTCAGTTGATCCTACATTATTTACCACTGAACCCCTTCTTTGGGAAAATCCTAACAATCAACTGGGACAGCAAAGCATTTTTTGTTCCGTAGATGCTTGTACTGAGCCTGAGGCAGTGTCTTTCCTCTTGAATGTGCATGCAGGGAAGCAGATTAATCAAAAAGATCTTAAGCAGGCACTGTTTGTTTTGCATGAACAAACAGCAATTGCTCTTTGTTTAAATTTAATAGTTAAAAATGAATAGTTCTGGTGATAATTACCACATATTTATATTGGCATTTTACCTTTTAAGTTCCAGAAGAACAAGAGTTTAACTCAATTGAATCATATTTATCAAGTCAAAGGTTAAGTACTCCTGCCTTTTAAAATTAGAGAAGGCAGTGAGTTACTAAGAAAATGCCCTGAATTAATAGTTGTGTATAATATACAAGTCATTTTAGGGGGGCGGGGGTGAAGAGAGAAATAAGAGGAACAGAAGATCAAAGGAAATAAGTATAACATTAGTCTACTAAATATGGAGGAAGGTACACAGAACATCATCACGGCTGCTCACATTTGCATGTGCTAGCTTGGGTCATTGAACCAAGGAAACATGTTTGTCCTACTAAGTCCTGCAGCTCACACGAACACTGAAAACCAGACCTCAGAACTGATCTTGCTGACACAGCATGTGCTACACTGTAAGTGAGAACAGTGACATTTTCAATAGGAATATTGTTACTGATAATCTCATGGTTTATGAAATACATTACCAGCTTAAGGATCATGCTTAATTTTTTTAATGCTTAATTTTAATCCTATTTCTAACCAACACAAACAACAACTTTTCCTTTCTCATTGTGACACTCTATTTGCACCTCTCTTTAAAATGTGTCTTGCCAATGCATAATATGCAGGTATAATATTTAAATTAAAACTCATCTGTGAGGGAGCTTCCTACCTGTTCATAGTACATAATTCCAAATAGAAATATTTGAAAAGAGACAAAATTATAAATTAGAAACAATTACCAATTAGAATTAGAATAGGTAACCTATGCTTATGAAAATGTGTCTATAGTTAATTTCACTTTAAAAAATTAGCATGATCTAAATTGTGGAATTATTAGAACTAGAACTTCACGGGTTACAAGCCTCTCTGCACTTTGCTTGTGAAGGTAACAAGAGGTTAATTATCTCCCTGAGACTACACAACTGGTGCTAGGGATGGAACTAATACAAAAAGCTTTTTATTTCTAAATTAACATTCCTCCTGCAACCTCAGTGTTCCAGTAGTAAATAAAATTAATTTGAAGTATTAAGCTTCATTGTATTTTAATAAATCAATTTTCTAAATGAAATTAAGATATCAATATTTCAACCAGTCAAACCACTGGCTTTGTGTGAATATAGTTTCATGTTTATAGTATTTTGCATATTTAATATTCAACATGTTCTCTCCATAGGCCTAATTTTCAATTCCTACAATTATTCAAGGTTGAGAGAAGGATAAGACATAGACTTTCAATATTTGCATCTTTTATGCCAAATGAGAGTTTAAAAAATTAGTTTCAGTGAGGTTTTAATATTAAAGTATGACTTGAATTGTAAAATACATTAATAAGAAATATATATTCATTCTCAGATAAGTAAAATGTTTAATCCATTATTCCTAAACTGATTTTTTTTGTTGTCTTATAAGATTAGGTTGCTGATTTCATTTTATTAGAAAAATGCTTTACAATGCTCATTGAACAATACTTCATACAAATACTCTTTCTTGAGAATTTGAAATAAATCAGTGACTCTCTGACAATTAAAAATAGAAATAGCTATCATATATCACTGTATCAGATAAGTTGCTTGCAGCTACAAGTAACAGAAACCCTAAATTAAACCTACTAAACAACAAGGAAACATATTAACTTGCTAACATAAAGTTTGGTTTGTAGATTGGGCAACTCAACCATGTCATCTATGACTTTAGTTCTTTTAATCTCTACAGTGGTATCTGGAATGCCAGCTTCACTCTTTGTAATGTGGACCCTAGCTTTATCTCCATTTTACAGATGAGGAAACTTACAGTCTTAAAATCATACCCTCACAGTCACTTCATGGTCATAAAATGGCTGCCACTTACAATCAGAGCTATATTACTTATATCCAATGGGAGAGAGAGACACCAGTGCTTCTTGTTACTTTCTAATAAGAGAAAGAAAGAATTTTCACAAAAGCCTTTAATAGAGTTCTCCTTGGGCCTCAATCTTGAACCAAACAGGGGCAAGGTGGAGTGGAATTATGTTTATTCCATCAGACCCAACCCAGAGTCAGGGTCAGTCCAAAAATGCACTGGGGCTACTCATTGAGGAGGGGAGAATTTCAGAATTCAACTTCCTCACTGAAACACTCTCTTGACTTCCGAAACATCACTCAAAGGTTTACCTGCCAGCTCTCCAGCTACCACTGCAAAGAATCCTTTGCGAGCAAACCCTCCTCTTCCCTCCCTCCAAATGTCGGAGTCACACATGCCTCAATCCTAGATCCTCTTCTCTTTTCTTTTTCTAACCCTCACTAGAGGTTATTTTACCCATGGCTTTAAACATCATATTAAACTGATAATCTCCTACCCAAAACTTGATCCTAAGCTCCAAATTCATAGAGTGAACTTTGTTCCACAGGCACATTCAGGAACTCAGATTTCTTTCCTATTGTGTTTGCTCTTTCTCTTAGAACAAGGGTTCTCAAACTTGAGCATCAGAATCACTTTGAGGGCTTGTCAAAACACATCATTAAGCCCCATCCCCAGACTTTCTGCTTCAGTAGCTCCAGAAAGGAGCTGAAGAGTTGCCTTTCCTACAAATTTTTTCAGTGATGCTGATGCTGATAATCTGGGACAACACTCTGAGAACAAGTATCCTAGAGTATTGTCCTCATCTAAACATCCAAAGTTTAAATAGCTGCAAAGTGAGTGCAGGTAAACATCCAGATAAGTTGCCACAAAGAGGGTACAGGCAGTGGGAAGAAAGGAAGACAGAGGTTAAGGAGGTAGGTACACCTGTTGTCTAAGGCACTGGCCTGGAAGGATTATACACCACTCCCACTGTTGTCCTATTGGGTCCTCCTAAATGAAGGGAGCTGGGAAATATTAATGTAATGTAACTGGGTATCTCCTTACCCAGCTACTTTCCAGTGCTGTAAAAGAAGAGGAAAGTGGGCTTTTGTGAACAACTAGAAGTCTCTACCCCTCTCCAGTCTTGCTTTCTTTAACTTTCTCCAGTACTAACCATCATATTTGCTTCTATACACTTATCCCTGCTCTGCACATGGCTAATTCATTCTCAATCTTTGGATTTAGTTTAAATGCTACCCCCACAGATGTCTTTCCAGAAATATCCTGCCTCAAGTAGTTCCTTATTTACAGCCTTTTTAATCACTAATCATAATGTATATTTTTTTAAATTTAATTTCTCTCCCTTGCTGGGAGTCAGCTTCATTAGGACAAGAACCCTGTCCCTTTTATTCATGGGTATGCTACTCATCTGGGAAGAAAATTTTTGTTCTGGCAACTCAAAAATCATTTTTTTCCTTATTTCTAATTAACAGAATCCCAATTTAATGTACATCTTAGGAAATTTCTTCTGAGAAATCAGATATAAGGGTGAAAAATATATAGCACCTTTTCATAAGTAAAATATCAAAGAAATTTAAGTAATAAAAACAATGAGAGGATTAGGCAATATTTCAGGACAAGATATCTGATCTGGACCTTTAGGGAAAGGTTGAACTCAACATGTATAGACGGTCAGGGAAGCTGTGTGTTGTGGTGGCTGAAAGAGGGAGAAATGATACATATCTTTGGTGTAATAAAGTATGAAGGAGAAAATGAAGGTGTCCTGCTTTAGTCCTGCTGCTCTATAAAAACACCACAGACTGGATAATTTATAAGTAAGAGAAACTTACAGAGGTGGGAAGTCCAAGATCAAGGCACCAGCAGGTTTGGTGTTTGGTGAGGGCATAATCTCTGCTTCCAAGATGGCACCTTGAACATAGCTCCTCTGAAGGGGAGGAACACTGTGTCCTCACATTGTAGAAGGGACAGGAGGGCACAAATGGCCAAAGGCACTCTCTTCAACTTCTTTTATAAATTTACCTATCCTATTCAAGAGGGCATAGGCTTCATGATTTAATCATCTCCTAAAGGCCCCTGGAGATTCAGTTTCGACATAAGAATATAGGAGAACACACTCAGATCATAACAGCAGAAAAGCACAATGCGTGTTTGGGTACATTTACAGAGGAGGACAACAGGGATGAGAGGGGGACAATAAAAAGGCTAGATCATGGAGGAGTCTCAAACCCTGCCAAGGAAGATTAGAGCATTTCCAACAGGTAACAAGGTGACATAAAAGAGTTTTTGCAGAGCAAGACAGTGACATGACCAAAGTGTACCAGGTGCTGTTAACTGCCTTTCTGACAGCCGTTCCTTCTCTGAGTCTGCCTAATTTTAATGGATGATGACCACCAGCTCTGACAATGTACCAAAAGTCTGAGCAATGAGCTTTAAAATAAATCTACTGGGTGCTTCTGGAAAAACACCTTTAAAAATAAAGATAGAAGAAGGACAAAATCATCTTTCTACCATCTAGTTCCCCATGTGACCTCTTCTGTGACTTCTGTTGTGTAAGGATGTGGTCCTTAAGAACTTCAGCAGCAATTCTCCTGTGCTCTGAAGATTCAAAAGACTTGGGTCTTTGATGATATTATTGAACCGTTCAATCAGTTCTGGGTCCACCTTCTCCCAGATGACCAATTAAGTAAACTGATAATTTTAGTTTAAGACACTATAGGTCAAGTTTTCTGTTATTTGTGACCACAACATTCTAACTGATGCTAAAAAGGATTTATAAGGGATCAATGTGGATAAATTGATGCAGTGATGAAAATAAAATCAGGCAATAGAAAAATAATTTTTGAATACATCCCATGTGTAATTGCTAAATTAAGAAACATGCATATAGCACTCACTATGTGTCAGACACAATGAAGCACTTTGTTCATTAAATCCTCACAAAACTTCTATAAGTACTATCATTATTCTCATTTTTCTTTTATTCAAAAATATATTTATTTATTTATTTATTTATTTTATTAATTTGAGACAGAGTCTTACTCTGTTGCCCTGGACAGAATGCCCTGGCTGTGATTCTTGCTCAGAGCAATCTCAAATTCTTGGGATTCAGGTGATCCTCCTGCCTCAGCCTCCTGAGGCACAATGCCTAATTTTTCTATATTTGGTAGAGACAGGGTTTTACTTTTGTTCAGGCTGATCTTCAACTCCTGAGCTCAAGGGATCTGCCCACTTTGGCCTCCCGGAGTGCTGGGATTACAGGTGTGAGCCACTACACACAGCCTATAATCCTCATTTTTCAAATGAGAAAACTGAGTCATCAAAGACACAATTTGCCCTATGTCATAGAGCTGTTGGCTAGCCATTTAACCAGTGTCACTCCAGAGTCTATGGCCCTAGCCATTAGGATGCATTCTAATTTAATACAAGCACTATCTTACTTCTACATAACATTTCTTCATGGAAAATACCATGGTTTTTGCCATTTTAAAGATGAGAAAACTGAAACAGAGAAGTAATTTAAGTCACATGTGTAACAAGAGATGGAGCAAAAACACCAAGCCCAGTTCCACCTGACTCCAAAATTCCAACCATGATGCCAAATTCTCAGTTAGAAGACTGATTCTAACCTCAGGGAGGAAGTCTCTGCATCAGGTTAGTGGCTTCAGAAATGTAAAGGAAGAAATGTATGCAAGACAAATTGTGAAGAAAGGTTAGATAAGAATCATGGATAGATTATATGTGAACAGAAAAGATGAAAGGTGATTCTGTCTCTTCAAAGCTAAACCAAAGCACAGGGATAGTGTATTTTTGTTGTTGTTGTTGTTGTTAAGAAAAAAAAAAAAAAGGAAGTCTAGAAAATGAATACTTTAAATTTATATTCTAAGGGAATACTTCAAAGTCCTTGTTAACATATCCAATAACTTGGGGTCAACTCAAAAACAGGTATTATGATTAACTATTACTTGTTTAAGTGGCAATTTCTATGCACATCTGAAAATGTGGTTAAGAAGAAATTGGTAGGGACCTCTTCTCCATAATTCTTTTACAATTTGAGATCCTTGAGGAAATTGTCTAAACACCGCTCCTTTAATAACTTACCTTCTCCAGAAACAGGGTACCACTTCCTGTCCTTTCCTCCCAGACCTCTTCCACTGCCACGCAGTCTTCCTCAGGGTAGGACACCAGGAATCATTTGAGAACTTCATGGATTATACTGTTGCAAACAGACTCTCATAACATACTCCCGGGGTCTTTCTGGTCTATTTTCTGCCCTTTCTTCTCAGGCTCCATCTGCACGCTAGTTCCAATTCTTTTTTTTTTTTTTTGCAGTTTTGGCCAGGGCTGGGTTTGAACCCACCACCTCTGGCATATGGGTCCGGCGCCCCACTCATTTGAGCCACAGGCACCGCCCCTAGTTCCAATTCTTAATTACTTCATTCTTTTCCCTTTTAGCACTTTCCTCCTATCACTGGGCCAAGGCGAATGATTTTTCTTAGTTTCTTCAGTGACTGTAAAAGTTTTAGCTCTAGGTCAAGGGATTGGGTTTAGGATGAAATTGCTTTTTTCATCTCCACTTGAAACTCTACTTGATGGCCTACAAAAATTCAACTTAATTCATTCAATAAACTTCCATTAAACTTTGACTAAGTGCCAAGCACTATGCTAGAAACTTAAGGTTTATGAGAGTGGTGCTTCTCAACTGTAATGTGCATTGGTAACACCAGGGCATCTTGTTAAATATGCACACGTGAATGCCATAGGGCTGGGGTAGGGTTTGAGCTTCTGATTTATAAGAGGATCCCCAGTGAGGTCCATGCTTTTAGTCCCAGCACCATATTTTGAATAACAGTAGAGGAAGATGGGACTAGAAACAATTAAGTTCAAGAAAGACTTCCAGAGGCTATAATAAATATGTGAGAACTGAGGATGGAAAGTAGGGGGTGTCCTAAATCTCTCTGGTCTGTGCTAATTCCTTAGTAACCCCCTAGGCGGCTCCTGAATGATTTATGTATTTCCGGTCCTATTCTGAGCCTCTGCCATCAACTCCCACTCTAAAAATTTGCTCAGCATCTACTAACAACTAATATTCTTCTCTCATGCTTACAGAAGCATTTCTCTGCTTTGCTATTTTCTTCCTATGATTTGCTTAAACCTTCACAAAATTTTCTCTTCCTGTCCTCTAACATCTCACCCTTGGTCATCAGTCACCACTCAGAAAGTTCAATTTTCTAGGCATATGATGCCGAATTAAAATGACATAAATGGCTTCATCTATGATCACTAGTAGTATATAAACATATACATTTATGTGTTATTCTTTGCACATAATAATAATAGGCAACACTTGGGGAACGTAAAATATGCCAAGTGTTGCTATTTCATTCTAGCCTATGAGATATTATAGCCTACGAGACTATTATTACCCCATTTTGCAATTCAATATAACTGAGACAGAGAGATTTAGGACATGTTGCCATTAAGTGGGGGACCATAATTTTGAACAAACAAGTTAGGCCTTCAGAGAATGATGCCTTTTAAAGTAAAATGAGTTGTAGTACAACGTATTTATCTTCTGTGGTAAGATTGGGAATGTGTGTGTTAACCACTCCTGGGGCATGGGAAACCTCTTCCATGAAATAGGAGGAACTGGACATGTCCTCCTCTGGCTATGAGCAGAAGGGTATCTAAAATCGTGCTATCAAACTTGTATAAATGGCTGTGCTTTGGTAACTTAGGTCCCTAAAAGAGTCACTTAAACTTCATTCAGCTCTGTCTTATGTAGATGAGAGATTCACTTTTATTTGATGCTTTAGGTTCTGATCAAACTTCTCAGTCAAGTGTCTTGAAATGCAAATACAAATTTTGGTTTTATAAAATCATCTGGGTTTAGCAGTAAATCTGATCTCAATAGAGAATTGTATCACATTGGGTTCCTTTTATGCTGTCACTATAATTGAATTGCTTTTTCACCAGAAGGATTATTTTGAACTCATAGAAAACTTCTTTAAAAAAATAAATGACAATGAAAGCCCAAAGGACATTCAATATGAAACCAAATTATTATGGCATTAAAGGATCTAAGTTAAATCCATAAAGGTAAGAAAATTCAAAGCAAGGTTTCAGGAGTAAATTTCTCCAGTTCCATGCCTCACTGCATGTGCATGACCACTTCCTTAGACATATAGCAGGAAGTAGAGGCAATTAAATTATTTAGCTGATGACAACTCCTATGGGCCAGTAGATCAAAAAAGGAACTCAAAATATTATTAGTAATAGGAGCAAGACTATAAGGGAACAATCCAATTTTTTATTCCAAATGAAGCCTTTCGTATTACTGTCCTGTCCTCCCATCTTTTCTTTGCCATACTTCCTGGACTCTCTTTCTTTCTTTCTTTCTTTCTTTCTTTCTTTCTTTCTTTCTTTCTTTCTTTCTTTCTTTCTTTCTTTCTTTCTTTCTTTCTTTCTTTCTTTTTGACATCAAAATGATACCAAAAAAAGAGAGATTCTATTTCAAGTGCTATCATCATCCCTCTACCTCTCCTAGCCACTTCCCACCTCCACTGCTCCATATATTTCATGTACTTGTCTTCATTTTCTATTATCCCTTCCTGACAAAAGAAAGCTTTCTTTGTTCATTCTTCTTTGCCCCCTGCAAAGTCTCAAGTACAAATCCATTTCCTTTATTAGTGCCTTTGCCAGATCTCTGTCCTAGCCTGACCATGATGTTTAGCTCTTCTCAACATACACGCTGAGGGGTGTTCTAATGTGATAAGCAGGCGAGGACAGTGCTCCTGTGTCAGTGGCAAGTAAGACCTTTTTTCTATTTCCTCAGATTATGCAAAGGGCCTTGAACTTATCTGTAATGTGCTTCACATGAGGCCTAAAGACAAATGTTTCCTGCATCTTCCTATAACAAAGTAAAGTGAATATTTGGGAATGGCTTTCATTCATAAGAGATAATTCTTTTCTGTAAGTTACTATAGCCTCTGTCCTCTCCCCAGATTCTTTCTATGACAACTACAGGTTGTCCCTGTCTTGGGTAGACTCTGATGAGCACAGAGAGCAGGTGTTCACCCACTTGGGAACAAGTCTCTCTCCTCTTATTGTTCAGCAGCATCTTCAGTTCAATCGTGCACAACTTTGCAGTTCAGAGAATTAGGGAAAACTTTTTCCTCTTCTCCTTTTCCTTTTGGAACCAAAGTGGTCTGAAATCTGGTAGCTCCCCTTGCACAATTTCAACTCAATGTATTCACCTTTTCTTTCTGGCTATTATCCATGATATATCTAGGAAGATGTAAAATATATTCTATTTGTTACAATTAAATTTAGCTACATGAACAGAACTATTCTGATTGATCTTTATGATGCACAACTTTCAGCTCTATATCTCTTTCTTGCGCTGTATTTCAACTTAGTCACATGAACTGATAGACTGCAATTCTGCATCTTTTCCACAAGATGGCACTACAAGTTTCTGTATTAATTATCAAGCAGAGAAATGTAAAAGAATTCTAAAATTTATAGTTTAAATTACATAAATTGTAGTTGAATATTAAAGGGAAAATAATAGCACAAAAGCTATATGATGATCTAATTTTCTTTAAGATATTTTCACTCCCTTTAAAAAAGTAATCAGTGAAAATTAAAATGACCTCAAGGAAATTTGTGCTTTTATTTCTTCCTTGTTTTTAATATCTATTAAATCAGGAAAACCTTTTCTCCTTTAGAATAACATAATATGATATTTCTACTGGTGTAGAGATGTTAAACCTCTATTTAGCTTCTACTTTCTTGATTTAATTTTTCTAATAATATAATAACTACTTACCTGGAACAACAACCATTTCATTGTTGTTGACATATAGAAGTGTCAGAACGTTTTATGAGAAATAAGAACTATGAATTCAAGTTGGGATCTTATGACATCTATGAGCATGACCCTATAAAGAGTAGATGTTTTTCAACAGAAGATATATCAGTAATTAAATCAATAAAGAAAATAAGAGGAAAGGTAAAGGAAATGCATAATTATTTAATTTTTTTATGTCCAAGTCCTGAAATATGCCTTTCAAATAACTCTGTAGAATAATAATAATAGTTAACATTTGTTGAGGTCTTACTCTATGCTAGCACTATGCTGGATCCTCTGCAGTAATGAACTTACTTAATTCTCAAAGCCCTACCCAGTGGTTAATACTAGTAACCACATTTTCATGGAAGAAAATGATACTCAGCAAATCATTCATCCCTTAATTTATTGCCTCAACACCTGATTACTGAGTGCCTACTATGTGACTTGAACATTTAAGCATGACAGTTGAAATTTAAAACCTAGAATCTGCTGAGACCAAAGCCCAAAACTTTATAACTTAATTACAGAACTATAAAAAATCAATTTCTCAGATAAGCCTAACAGGCAATTACATAGAGAAAAAGAGAAAAGAAAATTCCACTATAAAATGAGCAAGAAAATTGACACACAACCAAAACCAGAATTAGCTTTTTGCTCTAGTATTTTCTATAAGGTTGATTTAAAGCTTCTTTATACAAAGTTCAACTTGGCCAAAATATGATGTAAAATTTTCATTATATAACCATACCATTTCTTAAACACCTAATCTGTACCAGAGTTAAAAAACAACAACAACAACAACAAAACACTTTTTGTTAAATAAGTGTTAAGTAAAAGATTGATGAAGGACAAGTAAAGGAACACACTTTTCTTTTTTTTTTTTTTTAAGAGACAGAATCTCACTTTATCCCCCTTGGTAGAGTGCCATGGTGTCACAGCTCACCTCCAACTCCTGGCCTTAGGCAATTCTCTTGCCTCAGGCGCCCGAGTAGCTGGGACTACTGGTGCCCGCCACAACACCCGGCTATTTTTTTGTTGCAGTTTGGCAGAAGCTGGGTTCAAACCCACCACTCTTGGTATATGGGTCGGTGCCCTACTCACTGAACCAAGGCACCACCAACTATTTACTTTTTTTTTTGTCTAGGCTCTGAAATATGCCTTTTGAGGAGTAACTTTATGGAATAATATTAATGATAATAATAAAAGCAACAGTTTTCAGTTTAGATGGCAGGCTAAGCAGAAGAGGGAAAACCTCTCTACTCTTTCAAAACAAACAAACACAGATATCTGGATAGAACATTAAAAATTATTTAAATAGTATGCAGCCAAACTCAACACTAGGAAAAAAATATCTTCAAGTTACATAAGTGGAAAAAGTCACAGGTAAAAGGGAATTAAAAGCTGTACTACCCATGAGGATACCATAATCAGGCTCTAGTACTTTGTACAGGTAAGACCCAAGGTGCAGAGCTTGTACGCAGCAAGAACTAGATTCCCTGTCTAAAGCAGGAAATCAAGAAAGAATTTTCTCACCATGAGTCCAGTGGACCAGAGACAGTCCTCTGGCTAGGGATGTGAAGAAGTCTACACAGAAAAGTCAAATCCCTGCTCAGGTGAAAAAATATCTAAGTTTACACTGCCTATGTCATGCAGAAATCTCAAACTGTCTTGAACACTATAGTTCAGAACCTTAGTAGAGGCCATGAGAAAACACTCCTAAGGGCAGTCTCCAGAACCCTTATAATACTTCTAGGAAAGATAATTCTTACAAAAGGTGAACTCATAAGCAGAAATAATATGAGAAAGTTTAGTGGTAAACAAAGTGGAGATTTCACAACTGTGACAATACAATAATCTAAATGGGACTTTAATAAACATATCCAAAATGTAGACAGATAGAATTTTTTTAATGATCACAACATTAAAGCTGAAAGAACTTGGACCATTTATAAACTACTGGAAGGAAACAACAAAGTCACTAAAAAAAAAAAAAAAAAAACTCAATAGACTTGTTAAATAGTGGTTCAGGGACAGCAGAAGAAAAAATAAGTGAATTGAAGATACATCAATTAAAATAATCCAGAACACAACACAGAGAAGTGATAAGATAGAAAATGTGAAAAATGAGTTAAGAAAAATAGAAAATAGAATGAAAAGATTTGGATTTGAAAAAAATGGTGAAGAGATTTCCAGAAGTGAATAAAGACATCAGACTTTGAAGCACCACAACAAAGACTAACAAAGCACACATTATTCTGAGCAAGATTAATAAAACAAATCTATTTGCAGACACAAGGTAAAATTGTAGGATAAAATAATCAAACTTAGGAATCAGGAGAAAATCCTGGAAATAAGCAGAGAAAAGACAGATTAACTTCCAACATGAACAATTTGAACACTGTATGTTTATGTCAGCAAGAGAAGATATGTTCATTTTCTTTTAAAGTGCTAAAAGACAATAAAATACTGAGTTAATTTTAGAATAAAGTGAAGGCAAATTATAGATAAATCTTGATTTATTTATAACATTTAAAAGAAGCATAAATTTACCACTATTTCTCTTTTGCACAGCATGATTTTCTTTTAAATCAAAAATTGCTCAAAGACTGGTTGAGGTGGCTCACAAATAGAATTGCAGCATTCTGGGAGGCTGAGGCAGGAGAATCACTTGTACCCAGGAGTTTGAAGTTGCTGTGAGTTTGGGTGATACCAGGGCACTCTTGTCTGGGCAATAGAGTGAGCAAGACTCTGTCTTAAAAAAAAAAAAAATTTGCTCAAAGTGGAGGATAAAACTAATGAGTACAGTAAACCCCTCTTCTCTTTAAGGAAATTGTAATAGATCAAGTACTAGGGGAGCACATCTCCTATTACTATCTGCACAACCAGAAGTGTTTAGTTCCTTCCTAAGAAACTGCCTGTTATGTAAAAGAAAAGTAAATTTTGAGGAAAAAGTAAACTTTTGTTTTCTTCAAAATGTCCATAATGAAGGTTTTCCTTCCATTATTTTAGGTATAGGTACAAACCCCAAACATTGCTTTTTCTTTAGTTGCCATGTCTGTCTTTGGGGCAGGAGCAGATTGAGGAATTATAACTTTGGGCCCTAGAGATTTGGGGCAAGCTAGTTCTTCTTAGTGTAGGTCTGTCCTGTGCCTTCCGGGGAGTTTAGCACCTCTGGTCTCTACTCACCAATTACCAATAAATCTCTCACCTGCACTAATTATTTTGACAACTGAAATTTCCCCACACTTTTGGAGGACCAGTTTCACTTCACTGCAGAACTAATTCCTTTTCTTTTCCAGTTACCTTTAAAACTGTTACCAGCACAGTCCTTATCTAAAGACAGTTCTTATCACCTTCATTACCCATCCTCTTATCACCTAGCCATTGAAACAAAGCTGGCTCTAACCAGAACAGCAGTTTTGTCCTAATTGGTGCTGATTCTCAATTTCTATCCAGTTACTGTCAATGCAATCTACCAAATATAATGTTCTGCAGTGAATCAACCATATTTAAGTCAGTTCAGGTATGAAAACCCATGAGGCCTGTGCTCCTGAGTCCTCTGCCTTGTTTCTATTTCTCTGTCCATTCACAAATCCTGCAGCTTGTTGTAATTCTGAGCCCTGAGTACAAAGCCTTTTAACCTCTTACTCATCTACCCTGTTTGCATCTAGAAATTCAACCTCAGATTTGTGTTGTGTGGAAGATATTAGGTCAGAAGTCTAGGGAAATCAGCAGTTAAGCCCATTTGAAAGTCTGAGAAAATTGAGAAGAGTAGTAGTACTTCCCTCCTGGAGACAGAGTGTTCTCAAAATCATAAATAAGTCACAGCCAGGAAGGAGGGAAATGTTTCCTGTTTCCAAGTAAGGAAATCAGGGAGAAATTTAGAATGTTCTCTTATTTTATTACTTGGATTTGGTGAAGATCTTCAAATAGAAAATAAGTCATATTCTTTTATAACAAAGTGTTTTCTTGATGGAGATAATTATTCTCTGCCATTAAAAGACAGAGTAACAAAACGTAATTGGTAAAGACAGTTGACAACAAAGTGGTGAGGTGAGAGGGAGGCGATTTTAGTGGACAGGGCCTCTTTGAGGGCTGGATGGAGCAGCCTTGCTGTGTTAGAGGCAGAAACATGGAGGAACCCTCCAGAAATGCAGGGAGAGAAAATGGAACACAGCGTCAGACTGCAGCTGAGGCTCAGGAAGCAGCCCACAAGGGAGTGACAGTGGGCAAAGCAGCAGCCCCTCAGCTCTGTCTCCACAGGGAAGATGAATGTCCAGCAGAAAACGAGCAGGAAAACAAAACTACAGAATAGAAAAAAAAGAAAGAAAAACATGCCTCTCCCCAGGACATTTACACGTAAGACAGCATAGATGGAAGAGTATCCAAAGACATATATTTTCATCCATCCATTTATTCATTTAGGAAGTTTTTATGGAGTAACTATAACATAACTGGCACTGGGCAAAGTGCTGCCCAAGGGTGAGCATAATAAAATCCTTGTCCTTCAGGGTTTGGTGAGGAGGGCTTACAAATAACCAGACACAAAACAATGTCACGAAGTGGTACAACAGAGTATATGGTGCTATGGAAACTTAAAGGAAAGCATGACTTTTTCCTGGGGTCATAGAGAAGACTAGAAAGTACTTCACAGATTTATGTATTTACTTATTTATGTTGGGACAGGATCTCACGCTGTCACCAAGGTTAGAGTACAGTGGCATCATCATAACTCATTGTAGCCTTCAAGTCCTGGGCTCAAGTGATTTTTTATACCTTAGCCTTCATAGTAAGTACTGGAACTACAGGTATATGCCAATGTACCTGACTGATTTTTTAAAAATATTTTTTGAGAGATGGGGTCTTGCTATGTTGCCCAGCCTGGTCTTTAATTCCTGGCGTCAAATGATCCTCTTCCCTTGGACTCCCAAAGTGCTGGGATCATGCCCAGCTCACAGACGTTTTTTTAAAGGGTGAACATAAAAGTAAAAACTAAAGATGTATAGAGCAAGATACTGAGGTGTAGGAATTGTAGTTTATCTACAATGGTCAGAACCTCAGTTGCCTATGGGAGAGGGTGAAGATAGGTCTAGAGAGGTAGGCAAATGCCTGTTTATGAAAGATCTGTGTCATGTAACTTAAAGTTATAAAATATTTAAAGAAAGCAAAACATGAAAAATGCCATGGTCTCAATGTTTGTTCCTCGGAAAATTTATTTGTTGAAACCTACTTCCTAATTCAATAAAATGAAGAGGTGGTTAAACTATGGGGGTTTACCCTCATGAATAAGCCCTTACAAACAAAGCCCAGAAGAGTTTTAATTCTCCTTCCACTATGTGAGGACACATAGAAAATGTCATCTATGAGGAATGGGCTCCCCAGCAGATACCAAGTCTTCTGACAACTTGACCTTGGACTTCTTATCATCCAATGATGAATATATTTCTGGTGTTTATAAATTACTAAGTGTAAGGTATTTCCTTGTAGCAGCCCAAATAGACTATGATGGAAAATATGCCCAACATATATTAATGAACCACCCAAAACTCATTTCCAGCTTCCTTCATCCTTGCCCATATCTCTCTCTAGAAGCTGAAAACACTATAGATTTACTTTCTTAGTTTCCCTTATACTTCTCATGGCCATGGACCCTGTTCTGGCCAATGTGATTTAAGCAGAGGGTTAATAGGTGGCCTTCTAGGGAAGATTTGTCCTCCCTGATAAAAGGGGACAGGCATTTGAGAGGAGCTCTCTCACCACTCTGGCCTCACCTTTGCTTCTTGTCTTTAAATTCTGAGTTTCAGAACATGATGCTTAGAACTGCAGGAAAAAACAAAACTTTAGTCAAGTGCCCTAGAATTTGGACATGTTAATCTAATCCTCAGACTATACGCCTCTAGGATTTTGATACATAAACAATAAATGTTCCTATGGCTTAAAAGACATGAAAGATCTCTATAAAGAGAACTATGAAACTCTAAGAAAAGAAATAGCTGAAAATGTTAACAAATGGAAAAATATACCATGCTCATGGCTGTGAAGAATCAACATTCTTAAAATGTCCATACTACCCAAAGCAGTATATAATTTTAATGCAATCCCTATTAAATCTCCACTGTTATACTTTAAAGATCTTGAAAAAATAATACTTCATTTTATATGGAATCAGAAAAAAACTCAATAGCCTAGACATTACTCGGAAATAAAAACGAAGCAGGAGGATTCACGCTACCGGACCTCAGACTATACTATATATCAATACAGATCAAAACAGCATGGTACTGGCACAAAAACGGAGAAGTAGATGTCTGGAACAGAATAGAGAACCAAGAGATGAATCCAGCTACTTATCGTTATTTGATCTTTGACAAGCCATTTGAAAACATTCAGTGGGGAAATGATTCCCTATTTAACAAATGGTGCTGGGTGAACTGGCTGGCAACCTGTAGAAGACTGAAACTGGACCCACACCTTTCACCATTAACTAAGACAGACTCGCACTGGATTAAAGATTTAAACTTAAGACATGAAACTATAAAAAAATACTAGAAGAGAGTGCAGGGAAAACCCTTGAAGAAATCGGTCTGGGCAAGTATTTTAAGAGGAGGACCCCTTCAGGCAATTGAAGCAGCTTCAAAAATATACTACTGGGACCTGATCAAACTAAAAAGCTTCTGCACAGCCAAGAACACAGCAAGTAAAGCAAGCAGACAGCCCTCAGAGTGGGAGAAGATATTTGCAGGTTATGTCTTTGACAAAGGTTTAATAACTTCAAAATGTTTTGATACATGCTAATGCTTTTCTCATTTACCTACCACCACCACCAACATTGTTCTTTTGAAGTTTTGTTG
>CAUYPK010060002.1:0-11829 GCA_963574355.1 Loris lydekkerianus
GACTGGTGAATACCAGGCAGGTTTGATTTCTGTATTCTCATATTATTATCCATGGAACATCTTTTCATGGAAATTTGAGCTACTTGATAGGCTAATTATGACACATAGGGTCTGGAGACACAAGCACCTACAATTGCAAGCAACTATTTTCAAGAATGAAGCACATTAAGAGTAAAATTAGACCAAAATATCCAATGAGTACCTTGAGAACTCACTGGGAATTGCAAGGACTTCCACAGAACCGGGTATTAATATTATACATTGGTTTCTTAAATACAATGTCAAAGATCCCACTAGATTTATATTGTCCACATTTCTATTGCTTTTATAATAAAAATACTCAAAATCCAAAAAAATAAATAAATAAATAAAATAAAATTCAAATAAGATCCATAGATTAGGTATGTTAATTTCCTGATTTTGATCTTTTTTACGGGGATTCTGTAAGAAAATGTCCTTGTTTTTAGAAAACTCACACTAAAATATTGGGAGGTAAAAGAGCCTGTGTTCTACATACTAAAGTCATCGTCATGTGAGCCTCAGCAGGAAGAAGGTGACAAGGTTCTGCAAGGACAGTCTGTCCCAGTGGGAGGCAGTGGGGAGCCTCAGGAAGGCAGCAGCCCAGTGTGCTGGCTGGTTCTCCCTTCATGGTAGTATCCAAGGTATTAACATGGCCCCTGTTCTTTGTTTCCCCCATTTGAATATATTAGCACAAATACTAGAAATCAACACTTACCAAAAGCCTTCATCTGTGCCGGGCACTGTTTAGAGGGCTTTACATGACTTACCAACGACCTTTCTACAAATGAGCAGACCAAGGCAAACAGAGTGAAGCAATTTGTTCAAGGTCATCAGAGGTGAACTGCTACTTAACACAATGTCTCATCTCCCAGTATTTCTGTGACACCTTGGGGAAATAGTCACCTGGTCTACAGAAGTGCTCAGGAAGTGCTCGGCAGGGGACAGCTAACGCCCCAGCATCAGCCTCCTCACCACCTTGGATGATGGATGCCCTGCAGGACACAGGCATGAGCAGGATTCTAGGGCTTCAGCTCTGAGGTCCCTGTTTTCACTAACTCTTTGTAGAGCTTCATCAAATCATGTGATACATGGACTAAACCCCAAGAATCTCAGAAGAGCTAAAGAAAAAGCAGGAGTGACTTTAATCATTAGAATAGTTACTAATTCTCATTTAGAATAGTGACTAATTCTCACATAAACTGGATTTAATTTTGACCAAAGTACATTACTTAAACATTAATTTTTAATTCAACTTGTTAATATGTTGTTTAGGCTGTTGCATTCTCATTTATAAGTGGAATATGTTTGTAATTTCCCCCTTATGATAATACATTTTCTCCAATTTTAATATCAGGTATATCCAGATTAAGTAGAATGATTTTGAAGTATTCTTTTTCTATTGTCTATAAGATTTGGCATGATCTGTTTTTTGAAATTATCTTTTACTTTTATTTATAAATATTAGTTGTCTATTTTTTGAGACTTTGGGAAAAAAGTAAGAAGTTAACTGATGACTCCATACTGAACTTCAGAGTCAAAGTATTCTATAATAGACATACTCTTATCTGACAAGTGAATGTTACTTTCTTTGCATTATTATTATTATTCCTTAATATTTTGATGCAGCAATTGTCTGATTTCTTTTCTGAATATATTATTGTTCATTCTTTACGAGGTTTTTGTTTCTAGTCCTTATCTTAAACATTGTTATTGTTATTAAATTGTAAGCCGTTTTAATTCTGTGAAGGCAAAAGTGGAAACCTAATAAACACATGTATATGTTTTAAAAAGTAGAAAAAGCAGGAGTAACACAAGTGAATACTTTTTTTCTTGTAAAAATTGATAACTTTGTAGTTCATTGCCATAAAGCTAAGCTGTAAGGTTTATTTAGATGTGAGGACATTGTTCATACTATTTGGATTCCTTTCCCAAGATGCCACAGAGCCAGCAGGAAATGATTTATATTCGCTCATAATTGTGGTGTGGATATTTGGGGGCATGTATTCGTGTTTTGCTCCAGAAATCATGCTACTACACCTTGTCTGGTTAAAGATACTGGATGCCTTTCACATAAGGCACTGGTCCGTTTCTTAAGACTTTCAGTTCTTCTACAGTGGGTTTCTGCTTGGCTGGTGTTGATGCTGGGTGGATGGCCATACTGAGTTAGTTTGCTAGAGCTGCTGTAACAACGTACCAGAGACCAGGTGGTTTAAACATCAGAAATATTTTCTCAATGTTTCAGAGGCTAGAAGCTCAAAATCAAGATACTGACAGGGCCATTTCTTTTGAGGCCTCACCTCAACTTACAGGTGTCCACCTTCTCCCTGTGTCTTCACATGGCCCTTCCTTGGGGTGAGTCCATGTCCTGATTTCTTCTCTTTATGAGGACACAAATCATACTGGGTTAGGGCTCAACCCTAACAGCCTCATTTTACCTCTTTTACCTCGGTAAAGACCCTGTCTCCAAATGCAGTCACATTTTCTGAGATACAGGGGTTAGGGCTTTAGCATAAGAATTTTGGAGAGACACAATCAGACCATAACAGAGACTCAGAGAGAGGGGAGTGAAGAAACCATACAAATGCACTTTCAGTATATTCCTTGGCAGTTCACTGTAAAACGCTGTTTGTGAATCAGCCTCCCTGGGAACTAGTTCAGTGGAGGGCCCATACTAGCGAAGTTTCCAGAACCTTCTCGTGGATCTCCATAAACCTTTCTTGAATCCTGCTGTCACCTGTGTCACCCCACCCAGCCTCCCATGCACCACCATCTTCAGTGTAACTTTCGTTACCCAGGAATACAAGATTCTTGCACCTAATAAACTGCCATCACGGATGAAATCAACACTCAGCCAATATAGCTAAGCAACTTGGAAATAATCCATCCCCTTAATAGCTGATATAATTTTAGTACTTTGTTTACCACAAACATTGAATTTTGCCTTCAGGCCTCATAGAGAACAGCATTGACAACTTCCAGGAACATATTTGAAATGCCTACCATAGCATACACAGCTGACTAAAAATGTTCCAAGAGAGCTGTGATGAGAATGAGGAAAAGTAAAGAAGAAAACATTAATCCAAAATTAAAGCTCTCCAGCCTTGCCCAGACCTAGCTCTCTACCTCATGTCCAATTTCTGATTTAGGAGCAGGCAGCCAGAATGCCTGTCTGCTACTGACTTTAAAAAGACTTCGAGTATCTGTCCATGCTCATTATTAAATACAGAATGGCTCCCACAGTAAAACTTTTGTCTTCAATCCCATGAAAAGATTTGGATCTGTAATTTTACTACCCTTAAGCTTAATCTTTATTGAACTTCCATAGCTCTAGATTTCCAGACTGTACAACTGAAGACAATAACGGGAACGCCAAAGAATTGCAATTTTTCACGTGCTAGCCAAGCGTAGTAAAATGGATGACCACGAGGGGGCAACATAGACCTGATGCTGCTCTCCGCCGCGTCCCTGGGCATTTGCGGCGGGTTTTCTCTGCTCTTAATGTGTCCCCTCCCCCCAGGAAAACCTTTCTGTGCTGCAGAAATCTGGAAGTGTCCAGGAGTTATGCCCCAGACCCCCCTAGTAGCAGACCCTAGCCCTGAGGATGCCCAGTGCCGGGCAGGGGACGCTCAGCTGCTGGGTAAGGCCCAGCTGGCCGCCTCTTGGTGGGGAGGCTGGTCCCAGATGGCAGGTGGGGGCGGGTGGGGGACATGCGTGTACCAGTCACGGGGATCAGTGCACAATGCGCCAAATCTGTGTTGGCACTGAACTCACGGTTTCCCAGGTCCTCGGTTCTTTCTGCAGTCTGGGGGCAGGAACCAGGCAGCAGGGAGACCCCAGACCCAATCAGGACAGAACAGGCCTCAGGAAAGGTGCCTAGTGCCGACCAAACAAGGATTCCGCGTTTCCAGTATGCTCTGTTTTACCCTCCCTCTTTCTCATCATTAGCTAAGAATTCTAGGCCATCAACTCACTGAAGATGAAAGAGGTTAGCCAGCTGGCCCTCCCTGGACCCGCGTGCTGTCCAACAGCCCGGCTCTCCGACAGCACACACCTTCCTCCCGTGGGAAAAACAGAACCCAGCCTGGGGCCGAGGCTCAGTGGAGCAAGATGAAAGCATCAGGTTGCACCGGGAACAGAGCTTTAGCACACGGCGCCCTTAGTGGGGTATTCCGCACTCAGGAGCCCTCTTCACCTGTCCGGGAACCGGCCGAGCTCCTTCGGCAGCCAAAGCTGGGGGTCACGGGTGGGAGCTCAGGAGGCACCGCTGCGTCGGTGACCAGGTCCAGGTGGGGTGTCCGGCGCCGGCTCAACATGCAGCACCCACTCAGGAGCTCCCCGCTGGTCCCTGTGACTGACGCTCCTGAAACCCGCCTGGAAATTCTGTGTGTGAGCTAATCCTGAAGGGGGATGACCTGGTCTGCCCACCGGTGAGAAGCGAGCACGGAGGGCTTAGGTGAGAGCTGGCTATTCCGAGAGGGCAGCCTTTGATGCCGGCGGAGCCGAGTTTGGCGGAAACTCAACACCTCTTAGCAGCACAGATTAGTCAAGAGGAAGAAAGCAGAAGGCATTGTGGAAGTTTTCAAAAAGCGGACAAAGGTGCCTGTGTTTTGTGTCGCTCAGCTGCCTCCAGAAAATGTCCATTTGTTTTCCTTACACTCCTTTTACATTTTAAGTGGAATTCAGTGAATGTGTCTTTTCAGTGTCCCCAATTTCACCATTTGCACTACACCTCATGTTGCCATTTTAATGAAGCATCGTTTTTCCAGAGGGTGTGGGAACTAAACCTATTTAATGACCTCTCAGAGCAAACACTGAGTCCTTCAAATATTTCCCTGAATTAAAGTCCCCACCCCACAATTCACTCCCCTTTTAAAATGCCAGTTAGCGACCACAAGCTGGTAACAGTGCTACCCTTCATCCTCCAGCCACAGGGTGCCTGGAGCCCCTGGGAAACCCCAGCTCCCAGCCCTGGGAGGGCTCAGCGACAGCAGGGATCACCTTGGACACATGATGTCCTGCACCACACACCTCTGCAGCACACAGGTGTAGAGGATCCAGGAAAGATCTGGGATGACCTTAGAGATCATCTAGTCCAATCTCCCACTTTACAGATGAGGAAACTGAGGCCAGTGAAAAGAAGCATGGAAAGGCCACACAAGGTGTCATGGGTAGAACAGGAAGGCCATAAAGAGTAAGCAAGGTCGGCCCCACACGGCCTCAGCATCACTGAGGGAAGTTGTGCAAAGTGCATATTCATGGCCTTCCCCAACCTATTGACTGGATTGCGGGAGCAGGGGTTGGGAATGTATATTTCAACCACATTCCACATAGGAACAACACATTAATTCTGGGAAGAACTATTCATAGTAGAAAGAACAGGGCTGGAATCAAATGAACGTAAGTTTGAATAGCTTCTCTGCAACTTACCACCTCAAAAATCTTTGGCAAGTTCATGTGTCTGAGCTCCATCCCCTCATTGGTCACTGGGAAGATGGGGACACCACAGGAAGGTGGATATTAGCACACTCAGGCCCTGGAGCCTGGCACAGGATGCACTCCGCAACACCTGTCATCTGGAAGCAAGCAAGATGCAGGACTGCTGGATTTGGGCCCTGTGGCCCCATGGATGCTCTGTGTGAGCCTGGGCACATCGTGCCTTGCCTCCAAGCCTCATCTTCCTTATCTGTAAATGGAAATGATGTTACCTCCTCCCGGGAATGTTATGAAGGTTAAAAATACTATGTCATAGCAACACAGTCCAATCATGAATAAAACCACCCTAGGGCATTCAAACAATTCAAGGCAAGGACTTAGGTCCATGGGAGATGGAAAAACTAAGTTGCCAAACAGAACAGAAAGACCATCTGGAGAATGGCTGCTGGAAGGACAAAGGAAGGTGATAGTTTTACAAAGCCCAGGAGTCAAGCCAGGCACCCTAGTAGGAAATAGAATATGGGGGGGAGGGCGGCTAACACCACACAGAAGTAGCTGAGCTGCTTGTGGAGCTACCACACCAGGCAGACAGGGAAGGAGAGAAAGGCTTCAGTCTTCCCCAGCCCTGCAGCATCCTGCCAGTTCCTCTCCCTGAATAGAAGAGGCAGAACTCAGAAGACACGGGATCCTGCACAGTGTAGCTCCCAGAGATACAGAGCAGAGAGGAAGGGCAGATACTGGGCCTGAGAGAAAACTAGCAAATGCCTAGCACACACACGGACACTCACAGTCTTAGACACAGAGGAGGCATTCTGTTAGTGTTTGTCATTGTAATTGATAACAATGAAATAAATATAACAGCCTGGAAGATGAGGCGCATGACAAGAAAAGTGTGTGTCTGTGGGAAGCCTGCCTTTCTTTAGTTACACACAAAAATCATTTCTCTGGGAGTGGCTACCACATAGAAGGAAAGTACTGGAATTAGAGTCCCAGATGTTCCATTTATAAAGGAGTCTCTTCATCTACAAACACATGAGTAATGCACCATTTCACAAGGTATATCACAAGGCTGTAATGAGATCAGATCCATGAAAGTACTTTCTACTCTTAAAGTCAAATACAGAGCAAGCACATATTCTCCCAAAGGGAACATTTTTTAAAAAACAACTGTCAGATTCACTGAAATATAATTATTTTTTAAACTAATTTTCCAAGTTCATCATTTTTTCAAGAAATCAAAATAGAACACTTTTTGAGCAAATACTCTTAAACACTTAGTTCAGGATGAACAAAGCAGTGCTTTAGCCAAAAGCTCATATGAGCACAACTCAGCTGATGTGAAGGCAACTCATTCTGTAAAAAGAGGGCTCATTTATCTTCACAAGCCTTGATTATAAAATTTTGCTGACTCCACTGATTAAGTGGATGAAATCGTTCTTACATAATAATGTAACAAACAAATATACGTATGTTATATAACAATCTCTAACATAGATTATAAAAAAATATTGTTGGACTAATCTTTTTGTGCACTTCACATGATTATCCATCATATTACTAGAAGAAGAAGAGCAAGAGGAGGAGAAATTATTTCCAGCTGTAACATTTGATACATTTCATAATTTCCTGATTACTAAACAGAGTTCTCATTACAAAAGTTATTGTTCTGGGACGGTATATACGCACAGTAACTACATGTGATGTCTTTACGATGAAAAACTATTTGCTTGTGCAATTATGGTTTCTTGATTTTTTGCTTGTTTGTTTCATCAGACCAAGTCATTGCTCTAGGCATTATGAAATAGTCTGGAATTTATTATTTTTAACATACTTCTAAAATATTTAATTCTTCCCCCAAAGTACTACATTACATCTTCAGGGACATTTTGTTTTGTTGGTTTTAATAAAGAGTGTTCTGGGATGCAGCCAAACTGTCAGCACATCCTTGAGTGTCAACAGTCATGCAGCAGCTGGCAGAGCTTACTTGGAGCTGGTGAGCCAGGAACACAGCCTGGAGTCAGCCCCACATGTGGGGAACCACTGGGGTGGCCAAAGAGGGAGGAGGGAAGGAGAAAGGGGTCCCAGGGCAGTCCAGAGAAACAGCTGGAGCATTTGGGACAGAGGGAATGAGGACAACATCCCAGGTCAATCTAGAGAAACAGTGCATTTGGGGTAGAGGGAAGGAGGACGGGGTCCCAGGGCAGTCCAGAGAAGCAGCTGGAACATTTGGGACAGAGGGAATGAGGATAACATCCCAAGTCAATCCAGAGAAACAGTAGGAGCATTTGGGGTAGAGGGAAGGAGGACGGGGTCCCAGGGCAGTCCAAAGAAGCAGCTGGAACATTTGGGGGCTCAAGTAGCTTCAAAGATAAGTCTGAGCCTTTTGCTTCAGTTCAGGAGGATTCGTATGGCCCTTCTAAAGGGGGAAAATCAGGCACCCAAATTGGTGTGGCTTTACATATGCCAAGAAAGAAAGATAACCACCAAGTGTCTGTAAGATATTTATCCTGAGGAAAATTCCCCAGAGGAGGCAAAGAAGAGATGCCAGGGATGAAGGGCATTTGGAGTTGCACAAAGTGATCAAAACCCCTCATTTTCTTTGGACCATAAAAAAAAGTCAAAAAATAACATTGAGGGACCTTTCCCACCAAGACCATGGTGCTTAGCTCTAATGTATGGCCATCATCTACACAGAACATAAGAGGTTAGTCCTCCAGTAACTCCAGGAGGCTGTTGAAATGTGCTCAAAAACACTTAAAATGCCAGGCAAGGGGACCCAAGAATCACTACAGGAAGGCTGACTTATATTGTGTCAAACGTTTTAGGTAAGCAGGAACTTGGTCAATTCTGTACCCTGTTGAGAGAAAGACTGTTTGAACTTAAAACCACAGACAGTCTCCCACACAGAACAAGTAAACTTCACAATCCAAAAGGGGTAGCACCCATGCTAACTCTGGGGAGAGGAGGAGATGGAATGGCCCACAGACCCCAGCACCATAACCAATGGACATGAATCTATGTGGCTTCTGAAACCCACTGTGATTATATGAATCAGACAAATCCTTCTCTTTGCTCTGATTCCATATTCCATATATTCCTGAGTGTAATGTCTACTTCTCCAGGAATGCTACCAAGAGAGATAAATATGCTCTTTGGAAAGATGTTTGGGGTACTTACTGCATACTAGTACTTTGAGGTATACATCAGTGGGGCTGAGTCAGAACTGCTGCTTTAGTGAGCCTAAGAAGGACCCAGCCCCTAGGGGACCATAGCTGACACAAAAGCAGGTGGGGCAACAGCACCAGCCCAGGGAGAAGCAGAAAATGAGACCTGTGTGTGAGCCCAGGGAGAGGCAGGAACTGAGAGCTGAGTGTGAGCTTTAACCACACCCGCTCCAACACATAATGCAACAGAGACAGAGATGCCAGAGAATTGGCGCAACAGCAGCGACACACGGCAGGGATGAGTCGCAGTCTCTATGAACTCAAACAGTGCCTGGCCCACAGGGGAATATAGCTGGGACAGAAATGCAAATTCTGCAAGATTTTAGGTGGCAACAACATCAATCTGTGGCGGGGCTGGAACTGAGTGAATCACCCCAACTTCCATTAAGCACCCAAGGTTATCAGGCTTCAGCTCCCCCTGCCAGCTGGTGGCAGAGTGCAGCAGTCTGGCCAAGGAGACATAGATCTCCCTATGACTCAAGCAGGCAAAATCCCTAGAGCATCTGCTCATTGGAGGGACCTGGGTCACAGGCCTGCAGGGTTACAAGTGACTGGATGTGACAGAGGTGTAAGGCAGGGAAGGAGGCATCAACGTTCCCAGACTAATTGATTTTCTGGGTGGGTCCTTCTCACTCCATGGAGCATCAGAGTAAGTCATACTCAAGCTGTCAGAAGACCCCTGCTATCTATTTGCTGGAGACCTTTTGAACTCTCCCTCTTGAGACTGGGTGCTGAGTGGGACAATTGATTTGGAACTCATGACCTGAGCCAGTCACTTGAGGACTATCCAGAGTGGTTATCCTGGGTATGTGGTTGTGGCAAGGTTTGATTTTCCTTTTCCAGTTGTTGCCTATGGGGCAGTGGGGTGACTTAATTGCTGGCATTTCTCCACAGCTGAGACTTCAACCCAGATACTGATTCACTAGGATTGGATAGAGACCAGATGAAAACAAGACAGAGCCATTTAGCCCCACTACACTAAGCAGGTCCCCAGTATCTCAGGCCATAACACTGTCCAGGTCCTTTGCAAAGCTCTGGGGGGAAAGGTACAGACACCAGTCCCAGCTCTTAGGCAAAGGGCTGGTTAATCACTACTCCAGGAGCCCCCAACCTAACTTCACCTTATCTGCTCATCTAGCCAAGCGGTGTAAAATAATCATGGGGCAGAATCAGTGGGAGAATTATGGCAACATGAATAACCAGAGTAGATTAACTCCCTCAAGGAATGACATGGCAGACACACCAGAAGATCCCATTGATGAACAAATGGCTAAGACATCAGAAATCAAATTCAGAATTTTGATTGCAAATTAGATTAATAGAATGGAGATAAAGTTGGAATTAGAAATTCAAGGAATATTTCAAAAGTCGTCTCAAGAATTCAATGAATTCTGGGGTGGCGCCTGTAGCTCAGGAGTAGGGCGCTGGTCCCATATGCCAGAGGTGGCGGGTTCAAACCTGGCCCTGTCCAAAAACTGTAAAAAATAAAAATAAAAATAAAAATAAAGAATTCACTGAATTCAAAGACAAAAATCACCAAAGGTTTTGATCCATTGAGATAAGAACTTGCAGCCCTCAAAGATCTGAGAAATACAGCAGAATCCCTCAGTAACAGAATGGAGCAGGCAGAAGAAAGGATTTCCGACAATGAAGGCAAAGCTTTTTAATGCTCTTAAACACTCAAAGAGGAAGATAAGTGGAGAGCAAAAATGGATCATCCTCTCAGAACTCCAGGATAATTCAAAGAAAACTAATATTCGTCTTATAGGAATTTCTGAAGGCAATAAGATTGCTTTAAAAGGCCCAGATGCTCTACTCCAGATGAGATAAGATAATCAAGGAGAACTTACCAGACATGCCAAGAGATTCTGAAATTCAAATAGCAGACAGTTTCAGAACCCCAGCATGTTTCAACCCAAATAAGGCATCTCCCAGGCACATTATAATTCACTTCGCCAAAGTAAATATGAAGGAAAAAAATTCTGAAAGCAGCCAGATATAAGAAAACCATCACCTATAAGGGGAAGAATATTAGAATGACTGCAGATCTCTCTGCTGAAACCTTTCAAGCCAGAACAGGGTGGTCATCGATTTTTAATCTCCTAAAACAAAATAACTTTCAACCCAGGATCCTGTATCCAACTAAACTGAGCTTCATTTATGATGGAAAAATCAAATAATTTAATGACATTCACATGTTGAAGAAATTTGCCATAACTAAAACAGCTCTCCACGATATTCTCAGACCTATACTCCACCATGACCAGCGCAATCTTCTACCACCAAAGTAAACTGACTCAGAAACTTTTGATCAAATTCCAACTTCCACAGTGGCAAAAAGATTAAAAATTTCCACTGGACTTTCAAAAAACTTGATACCCAAAATTCTACCAGACTTATCAATATTCTCAAAGAACGTAAATGGTTTAAATTGTCCTCTAAAGAGGCACAAGTTGGCTGACTGGATACAAAAACTCAGGCCAGGTATCTGCTGCATACAAGAATCTCATCTTACCTTAAAAGATAAATATAGATTCAGGGTGAAGGGATGCTCATCTATAATTCAGGCAAATGGAAAACAGAAAAACGCAGGTGTTGCGATTTTATTCACAGATACATAGGCTTTAAACCAATAAAAGTAAGGAAAAATAAGGATGGTCACTTCATATTTGTTAAGGGAAACACTGAACATGATGAGATTTCAATTATTACCATTTATACACCCAACCAGAATGTGCCTCAATTTATAAGAGAGACTCTAACAGACATGAGCAACTTGATTTCCTACAACACCATAACAGTCAGAGATATTAACACCCCTTTGGCAGTGTTGGATAGACCCTCCACTAAGAAACTCAGCAAATAAATTTTAGACTTAAAATTAACCATTCAACAGTTGGGTTTAACAGACATCTACAGAACATTTCATCCTAACAAAATTGAATACACATTCTTCTCATCAGCCCATGGAACAGCCTCCAAAATGATCACATCTTAGTTCACAAGGCTAACCTCAGCAAATTTAAAAGAATAGAAATTATTACTTGCATCTACTCAGACTATCATGGAATAAAAGTGGAACTCAGTAACAACAGGAATCTGCATACTCATACAAAACATGGAAACTAAATAACCTTATGCTGAATGATAG
>CAUYPK010060003.1:0-26260 GCA_963574355.1 Loris lydekkerianus
AAAAATTGGCTGAAAATTGCTTAATGACATTATATAGTAATAGGCTGAAAAGAATTAAAAAAAATTAAAAGTAGAAAAAAATGAACAGCATCAATGTATAAAGTACAAAATTCTCCATCGATCAGTATATACCACGACACAGTAGAATAAATATTTATTGAGATATGAAGCTACAAAAACACATGACATTAAAACGGACAAAACTTGTGAAACAACCTAATACTAGTGGAGGCTGTGGTGAATTTTTGTGGTAAACTGGGATGCTACTTGGGCCAGTCTTTAGGTTCCAGTGGTGGCAACAGGGGACTGAGCATGCCTTTCCCTACTTGTGCTAGTACTGGTGTGAGTGAATCCAGGCAGACTAATTCTTTGGCCTCTAGATGACTTGCTCAAGTGCCAGGAATGGTAGCAGTCAACCAGGTGAAAGGCATATTTCTTATCCTCTGAAGAATAGAGATGACATGGGCAATGGCAGTTGCAGTGGTAGGACTAGTCTCTGAGATCCAAGAGGTCTGCGTTGTTGGTGGTGGATGCAATAGTCTGGGCATGCCAGTCCTCAAGCTCTGAGTTGGTGTGTATAGTGATTTCCAGCTGTGGGGATAGTAGCAAGTTTAGTGGGCCTGATCTCGCAGCCCAAGAGAAGTGCTCAGATAGTAATGGTGATGAACTGGTGATCTTGAGGACACTGGACAGCATGCTAAGGTACTGGGGTTGGGGGAGCCATGCTGAGTAGTCCTGCCTCAGTCTTTCTGGTGGTGCATGCAGGTGCTGACCATGGTAGGCAGGGAAAGAATGATTCCCAAGCTCAGCAAGGGAATGGAGTGGCTGTAGTTTGTAGCCCTGCTGCTGGGCGGAATTTGTCACTGGGGTATACAAAAGTGTATGGTGTTCCTCTGGTGGAGTGGTATGGGGTTGCTTCAGGCAGTGGCCAGGAGTGGCTGAAAGGTGATGAATATCATTGGGCTCCAGGCAAGCAGGAGCTTTCTAAATGACACTCTGCTTTAGCTTCTTAAGACTCTGTCCCTGGAATAATGCTGTCACATTGACTCCCAGTAGGTCTCTATGTTAGTCTCAGGGCTTGAAGTGTCAGGGGCTCTTTCATGGATAGTATTGCAGTAGTCTGTGGGCAATTAAGGTCTGATGTAGACAGTTAAGGTCTCTTTGCTTTTTCTCACTTTAGGGAAAGTATCTCCAGGCTCCTCGTCAATTCCAAACAAGTGGGCTGACTTCCTTCTTTTGCCTCTTCTTCCCTCTTGCTTTCTGTGTTTTCTATCACTTCTCTATTAAATTCTACTCTCCTCTATTAGATAATCTATTCAAAATGTGATCATCTCCTTGCTAATTTTGGTTCCTCTCTATGGAAGACATGATTACCAGCTGCATCTAGTCAGCCGTCTTAAAGCCCCCTAGTGTAATTGTAAACGTGTTAGTCGACTGTTTATGTTATTTATAACATTCTAACATATCTAAGACTTCTGGTCAACTGTAGGCTACATGTAGTTAAGTTTGGAAGAGTCACAAGTTATACATGGATTTTTAACTGAATGAGGAAATAAGAGTTTGATTTTAGGTTGTGTTCTAAAAGTGAGACTGGAAATTGAAATTTCTTGAGAGGAGAGGTGAATTCTGGAATAATGGAAAGAAATGAAACAATGAGATAAATAAGAATAAGTGAGAGGACTGATGTGCCTTTCTAAGATGGTAATTGAAATATTGTAGTTTTACTGTAATCTATCTGAATGTTTGTTTAGTTCTAATCTACCATTCAGTAATTTGAAGGTACTTAGTTTAAAAAAGGCTGGGGGGGGGGTATTGTTGATCCAAAGGACCCATGGGTGGAGTTTTGCATCAGAGGTGCAAGTAAAAAAAAAAAAAAAAAAAAGGTGAAAGAAAATGCAAGATATTCTTGGGAGGTCCCTTCAGATGCTCAAGTCACATATTACAATATAGAGATAAGAGAAAGAAGAGCCAGGTGGGTACATTACACTTGAATGAACACCTAGCAACCCAGAAACTGGAAATTTATGAATTTGATGAATTTGTTTATTGAGAACCATATGCAGTAGTTGTGCAGCTGGAGGTATAGTGATAGAATGGGATATTAAAGTTTAAAAGGAAAAAGGCATAGTCTTGAGCCATGGGGGGAGGGGTAGGTGGCTAAAGGCTGGAAGTTTATCATTAAGTTAAAAAAGATCTAGGCTTTGGAATTTAGGCTTATGATGTTGTTTGGAAGATGTAGCTTCATAGAAGATAGCTACAAGCTAGCTATTTTATAATTCTGTTTAATGAGATTGCCTCAATTCCAGTTACATGATGGTACCTCTCTGAGAATACCTTGATAATCTTTTTAAAATGTCCTTACAAGGAATAATGAAGGGAAAGAGTCTAATTCTCAAACATGAAATGAAATAAGATTATATTTATGTACCCAGTCTGCTGGGTTAAGCAAAAAATGTACAGCCAGATAATGAGCAGTTACTCAAATTAGCCAGTACTAAGAATAATACCTGATGAAGTTTAAAGTATGTGAGCCGTTAAAATTGATAATCCCATCTTAAGCAATGTGAGTAGATGCTTCACCTAGAGATGAAAAATTAATCCAACCTATAAGCATTTAACTCTCTGTAAACATATGCATTTCACATGCACTTTGATTTAAACCACAGCTCTTGAGCTTAATAGCTATTTGACCTAGACAAATTAATTAACCCTAGGAATCACAAATTCCTCAATTATTGAATGAGGCTAATAATAACTATCTCAGAGTTGTCAGAATTAGAAATAGTGCACATCCACCACATAAAACATGCCTAACACACACTACTTGTACAATACATTTGTTTGAATTGGAAATACTAGTAGAAATTATACTAGGATATTGCTTAAAATATAGTACATGTAATAGATGTATCAGTTCCTCTTGATTGCCAAACTAAGATTTATTACTTTATAAATTACGTTAATAAATTTTTGATAATTTAGGCATCTCTTCTAAACCATTGTGTGGCCAAGAATCCTCTAAGTCTTTAAATCATAACAAAACATTTTTCTGAATATATCCTAAGATAGTGTAGAATGACTGAATGGTGGCAAGAAGAAATATTGATAAACTACCTTTCATGGTGGGGTAATCTTGGATGGATTCCCTGCTGTGGAAAATCTAATGGTCCTTCTCAAAGTGGTTGTTTCCTCAGTCTGCTGTCTCTGATCCTTCTGGGTTACAAACTATGTCTGTAGGCTATGTTGGGATAAGGCTTAGAAATCTGGGTGCATCTAGAGTCGGATTTATTTCATTTTATTCCAAAAGTCTCTTTTCCAGGACCCTGATTCCCTTCTTTTAAGGCTTTTATTCACACATACACATGGGCACCAAAACAAAAAAACATGATAAAAAAGAAAAAAAAAAAAAAAAAAACCCAAACCAAACGAAAACAAAAGCCTATGTATTCCAATCTTTAATAGTTTCATCTCAGACAAATGAGTTTGATTGCCTTCTACAAATGTTCTCCCTTGGAAACTTACAAATACTTATTTTTCTACGTAGGGTATTGCTTTGTCAGATCCCAGACATTACAACCACAAATGTCTATTTAGTTTCCCTGGGAGGAGAGAAATGGTACTTTGCTCTTTAATTTTTCACTTATATGTCCCTACATTTTAAGAATGAGCAAAGGAATTTACTTGTAATATGTTGCTGAAGAAGATAAAGAACAACAAATTCCAGTCTTCAGTGGCACGTCATCAATAACTGTGGCCTCATGGAGTTTAAATCCTAAAGCCCTGATTAGATTTTCTTACATTTCCTTTCAAGCAGACAATTTTGTTCCAAGACCACTGAAAGATAAATACAACACAGGCAGAATTGCATTATTCTTTTTAAAGGTGTTTACATCTTTTTCCTTGATTTCCTTGACCGTATAATTTACGAGGGAGTATAAACACAGAAGAAGGAGGAAATCACCTTGGAAATTTTCCACTAGTTTTGGTTAGTTTGATGTTAGGAGAGGGAAAGGTTCTGGTAGAAGAGTGGGTAAGTCTGTGCAGCTTTGTGTGGGGACAGGCTTGGAGCAGACAGTGTAGCTATTTCTCATGGAGTTTAGAGATGGAAACAATTGTCAGTCCTGCTTCATTTTCAGCTGGCATGCTCCAAGTCCTAGCCCATCCTTTGAGTAGGTATGTTGGAGGAGGGCAGGCAGAGTGTTTCCTTCTATGAAGGAAGCTAAAAAGCAATTATGTCAAATTTTTTTGAATAGAGTTTTTTTTTTTTTTTTAAATTTCAGATCAATATGAGCATATAAATGATTAGGTTACATCATTTGAATTTTTTAGGTAAAGTTCAAGTTGTAGTTCAGCCCTTCAGCAGGGGGTGTGCTGTATACCCTTACATTGTGCCCGTTAGGTGACAGTTTGCCAATCCCACTTCTTCCTTTCTCCCCTTTCCCTTTTCACTCCTACCCCCTCTTTAATTTAATGTATTTCTCTCATGTGGAAGTATAGCTGTTTATCTGTTGGTTTCATATTAGTGTTGCATATACTAATAATATAAGGCAAAGGTTTTTAGCCCGCGGTCAATACAAATACCTTAAGTAGTCTGTGGAATTAATAAAATAAGTGTGTTGCTGTCCACTGGCTTAGTCAGAGACATGGAGGCAGACACTGCAGACAAAACAAATGATTTATTAAGGGATGGCTGGTGCTCGCTTGGGACCAGCAGCAATCAGCCATCTTTATTCGCTTTCTTATATACTCAAAATCATCAGATAAAAATAATCCAATAACAAGGAAGACAGAAGGTAAAGATTCTTTGTCAGTATTAACATAGCAGAGTGCGTACACACCTTTCTAAACCAAGAATATCTTGTTTGGAGATAAATAACAATGGAGATGAAGCACAAAGGGCTGGGTTGTCTGTTCTGTTTGTCCACTTCCCTATATGTCTAACTGAAAGTTATTGTGTGAATAGAGGTAGGGGATTAAATGTAATGGTCCATTGCCCCAGGCAGATGATCTGTCTCCAGCTACAACTTGGCGAGGGTCTTTGGCATTTTCTTTCCTTTAAGGCCTGACTGCAGCCCAAGTACTGGAAATGTTCCTTCTCAGAGCCTCGTTGCCTCAAGGAGCACAAATGAGACTGATTCACCTTACAAGGGTGCAGGGGACTGTGCTCCTTCATAAGTGGAGTTGTATGTTTGTACAAAATTTTCAGTGTCCTAGGGGGAGATTCACAAATTTCTCAAAAATCAAAACATTTGGACTGACTGATGAGTGAGGTAGGATTAATATGTTTGAATAGGGGAGGGAGCAGGCTGGGGACCAAGGGAGGATGTGAGATGTTAGAAAAAGTCCGTGCACAACCCACATCACCCCCAATGACTAAGCAGAAGGATCTTGAAATCATAAAAAGCTGACCCACAGAAGTAGATTTCCAGGAGGAACTAGTAATGGCTCTGAAGAAGACTCTGGGTTTAGTATCTGAAATGGATGGGTTGACATATGTCTAAGGTTTTTTAAAAACATTGAAAGGTGTGATGAAAGGAAAAAAGGAAAGAAGCTGGATAGTATATAATGCATTTAAACATCCTGAGATATAAGAGGAAGCAGTAAGTGAAATTAACATAAATTAAAAGATGCAAATGAGGAACTTAAACATTATGCAAATAATGGCCCTTACTATTCTGTGGCAGCTATTTTAAAAAGAAATCCTAGTGTATTTTCTACCACATTTTTAGAAGGAGTTAAACCTCTCAGTAACCAAAAAAGCCTTAAATTTTCAAACTTAAAAATTACTCATACCCTGGAACCCCAAGGCACAATATATTCAGTAATTTTGCTTTTATAACAAATGTCTAAGATGAGCAATAGCAACTAAAATTTTATTTCTTAGAGGAAAGAATTTTATTTCTTATAGCTGTGGAGTATCATTTGTATACCAATATATGAAGCGTTTTGAGAAATGTTTCATGATGATTGACCAACAATATTTGCAGTATTTCTAGCAACCCCAGAGTGAGATGATAGAAAAATCTCCTTTATGACTAAGTTTTTATTGTAATTGTATAATGAAGAAGTCAAAATAAGCATGGGATTAAAAGCTTGGAACAGGGATTAAATTTCCTTAAAAATTTAAAGAGGGAAAACATGGGGTCACTTTCATAATACTAAAAAATATTCACCACAAAATTTTCAAAATGCTTTTGTTTTCTTGTTAGTCCCAAATTAATTTTAGTTAAATAGGACAAGCTAATAACTTTATACTAATTATGACTGATAATGTATTTGTTGTTTCATATTTTAATTTGTGAATATTTTATAAGTATGACAAGAGAAATAATTATGTATTCAATTTTCTTCTTTTCCTCAAAAAAACTCTAACTTTTTTGAAAATTCTTGATTTCTTATTTCTATTAATATCTCACCTTCCTTCTTTTTAAATCTGCAAATAAACTGTCACTACTAGAGAATGGCTAAATAATAATAATAATAATAATAATAATAATAGAGAATCAAATCAACTGGTTTCATGACCTAGTGCATAATCAGACATTGGTGCCTTGAAGGCTTTATTCTACAGTAGAACCTCTGCAACATGACTACCTAAGGGACTGTAACAAACCTGACACAGCGGGTCAACATAACTGTACTGATATGCACGTGTGGGACATGTCTGCTCTATGACAACTTGGTCAATTTAAGGAGGTGGTCAATGTAGGAAGGTGGTCAGCTATGGAGGTTCTACTGTATTTGTGAAAAGATGAGTTGATCCTCCATTTTAGATTATTTTCTCCATGTTTCTATCAGAAGCAGAGACTGTATTTTGCATCCATGTTGGTAAGTGTGGTGTGTCTGTGGTGTAACCCATCATAACATGAAATCAGAGACCTAATTATGAATCATTTATTAAAACACTGTCAATCAAAAGAGGTAGTTTTTATACCAGTGGGGATTTCTAATTTTTCCACAAGTGGAGAAGGCTTACTTATAATAAAGACTAAATATGGGATGCTTACAAGTTGCCATTGTCTTGTCAGTCCCATCTGTAAATAATGGCTTAGACCAAAGGTCATTCTGCCTTTACAAAAAAAACTCCAACTGTGATTTTTTTCTCTCAATTTTCTCTGAAAAAACAAAAATAAGTATTTTTCAAAACAAAAATAAATAATGTAAGGAATTTTAGAATCTAAGAGGCTATGATAACAGATTTTAAGGAGATATGAGTAAGGAAGTTATGAAGAAAGAGAAACATGACAGAAATAGAGTCCAGAGAAATTAAGAAGGCTGCACTCACTCCTTCAGCTAAAGGGGCCAAAGCTAGCCTAATAATATTTACCCAGCATGCTTTTAACTATCATACCTCAAACCTAATAATTGCTATTGAAAATGTCTAAAATGTTGCATAGTACTTCCTCCACATCAATGCTGGAACTTGACAGCTTAACACAGGAGAATTGTTGGTCTCTCACACATGAAGTCCTTGGCTGCTGGATGTAGGGATGGCGAGGTTCTCGGCTCCACATGGCCATGCATGAATCCAAGATTTGAAGTCTCTCTAACTTCAGTGCTTTCCTTCCCAAGAAATTCTGTACCTTGAGATAAGAATAAGAGAAGAAGAGTACAGGGTCATGTGGGCTAAGATTAAAAGGAGCATTTATCACTTATGTAATTGACCAAACTCAATCGCATAGTTACAGCCAGCTGCAAGGGGGAATGCAATCTATCAAAGTGTCACAAAGAAAGCGAAATTCGTTTGGTAAACAGCTACCCAATGTCTGCCACACATATGCATAAGAAGAATTTTTTTATTTTCTTGGAGTTGTTAGGCCTTTTAAATATCATACTGTCTTACATCTCAAGTTTCACTGAGCATACAAATCAGTTAGTGATTTTGGCAAAATGCACATTATGGTTTAGTAGGTCTGGTTCAGAGTCTGATTTCCAATCAATTCCCAGGTGATGCTGATGGTGTTGAACCACAGATCTCAGGGAAAAGACAGTAGTCAATCTAGTCATTGTGTTAAAACAAATCCTAAACAAACAAGCAAAAATCACTGAGTCAGGAGGTGAAATTTAAGCCCTCTAGCCATCTTGCTGTTTTTCTTAGTATACATAGTCCTACTCTGCACCTTGATTCTGCCAAGTAAGGTAAATGTAATAATAAATAGTTCTTCCAAAGCTCACAGAAATCTAGAGATTTATGAGGAAATAGCTATACAATGCTATGTCCCTATTTAGGGAGAGATTTTGGGAATATATGACGTATTACATTGTTATTAGGGTTGTGCATTTTACCTTTATTGTTTTCATTACTCCATTTTGACTTTTTTTTTTTTTTAACCAAGGCATATAGCAAACCAACTATAGTACACACACAATTAGCTAGCAATGTGTTGACTCCCTTCTTTACCTATTATAGTATAGAATTTAGAACGTCAGCAATTGTGTGTATGTGTGTGAATATATACAACACACGTGCACACATGTATCTACCACTTGGTTCAACAAAAGCACAGTTATCATGGGGTCTGTGTGATTTAAGCCTTCACAGGGCCTCAGAGGATCACACATCTTGTAACCTTTTTGAGGACCTTCTCTGTTGGCTATGTTTACTCTGCCTTTCTCTATGATGAAACAAATAAATACCTCTGTCATTTTTTTTTTTTCTGTAGCTGAAGCCATGAAGGCAAGGCTATCAGGATTGGTTGATTCTTTGTTTTGTTCATGAATTTGCACTGATTTTTACTTTCATGATAAGCTCAAAAATTAGCTGCAGATAAGAATTAAGAGAAAAGAAAAGGACAAATGGGTAAATGTAGCCCTTTTAAACTCTAAGATTTGCAGACTACTTTATATTTTAATCTGGGAGGTTGGAGCACTCTCACAAATCAAATCAAGAACTGGGATTTCAGCTGGGCACTGTGGCTCACTCCTGTAATCCTAGCCCTCTGGGAGGCAGAAGCAGGAGGATTGCCTGAACTCACAAGTTTGAGACCAGCCTGAGCCAGAGCAAGACCCCGTTTATATAGAAGAGCCAGGCATTCTGGTGAGCACCTGTAGTCCCAGCTACTTGGGAGACCAAGGCAAGAGAATCGCTTGAGCTCAAGAGTTTAAGGTTGCTGAGAGCTGATGCCATCACAGTCTACCGAGGGTATCAAAGTGAGATACTGTGTCAAAAAAACAAACAAACAAAAAAACCCCACTGGGATTATTTTTCTCTTAAGAAGAAAAACAAAGCATGCAGGTAAAAGTAATTTGAAGTCTAACTGAGTATAGGCATTTCTTTCTTTCTGCATTCACACAAGCATCTATTGATTTGGAATTTTTTATTAAAAGCCATTCTTACTGGGGTAAGGTGATGTCATATTGTGACTTACATTTACATTTCCTTGATAATTAGTGACAGAAATAATTTTTTCCTATGTTTATTATCCCTTGGTGGATCCTCTTTAGAAAAGCTTTTCTTCATGTCTTTTGCCCACATTTTAATGGTGTTATTTGCTTTTTCTTGCTGATTTCCTTGAGTTCTTTGTAGGTTCTGGTTACTAGCCCTTTATCAGATGTATAGCTTGAGAATATTTTTTCCTATTCTATAGGTTGTGCATTTACTCTAAAATTTCCTTGGCTGTGCAGAAGTTTTTTATTTACTCAAGCCCCATTTATTTATTATTCTTGTTTCTGCGGTTGTCATCAGGGTCTTCTTCATAAATTCTTTGCCTAGGCTGATGTCTAGAAGAGATTTCCCAACATTTTCTTTTTAGAACTCTATGTCTTGTAACTATATTGAATTAATTTTTTTTTATATATTGAATTCATTTTTGTGAGTGGGGAGAAGTAAGGGTTCTATTCCGTTCTTCTGCATATGGCTATCAATTTCCGAGCACCATTTAATGAATAGAGCTTCCTTCCCCCATGTACATTGTTGTCTGCTTTGGCAAAGATCAGCCGGCTGGATGTGGATGGCTTTATACTCATTTCTCTGTTCTGTCCTACTCGTCTATTTCTCTATTATTGTGCCAATATCATGTTGTTTTGCTTGTTATAACCTTGTTAGTTTTGTGTCTGGCATTATGATGCTTCCAGATTATTTCTTTTATTTATAGATTGCTTTGGCTATTCGGGCTCTTTTCTGGTTGAAAACAAAGCATAGAATTATTTGTCTAGAAAACATGGCATTAGTATTTTGAATGGAAATTGCATTTAATCTGTAAATCACTTTGGGTAGTATGACATTTTAACAATGGTGATTCTACTAATCCATAAGCATTATTTTTTTTTTTCATTTGTGTAGTCTGCAATTTCTTTTCTCAATGTTTTGTAATTCTCCTTGTAGAGGTCTTTCATCTTCTTGGTTGAGAATATTCTTGGGTACTTTATTTTCTTTGTAGCTATTGTGAATGTATTAAGTCTTTGATTTGACTCTCAGCTTGACAATTACTGATGTATGGGAATGCTGCTGATGTGTGCATTGATTTTGTAACCTGACCCTTTGCTGAATTTATTTATCAATTCCAAGAGTTTCTTGGTGGAATCTTTGGGGTTTTCTACATATAAGATTATATCATCAGCAAAAGTGATAGTTTGAACTCCTCTTTCCCTATTTGCATACCCTATATTTTTTTCTCTTGCCTGATTGCTCTGGCTGGGACTTCCAGCACTATGTTGAATAGAAGTGGTGCTAGTGGGCACTGTTGTCTTGTTCCAGTTCTTGGTTGGAATGTTTTCAACTTTTCCC
The DNA here is from genome assembly GCA_963574355.1 of Loris lydekkerianus. Taxonomy (NCBI): domain Eukaryota; kingdom Metazoa; phylum Chordata; class Mammalia; order Primates; family Lorisidae; genus Loris; species Loris lydekkerianus. Next base: position 10,727 of record CAUYPK010060003.1, read on the forward strand.
CATTCAGTATGATGTTGAATGTTGGTTTGTCATTTTATAATCTTGATGTATTTTCCTACTAGACCTAATTTGTTAAAAGATTTTTTGTCATAGTTTTTTACCCAGAGGAAAAGAAGATGTATTTTTAAAAAAATACACCTGCAGGTGAATGTTTATCATAGCAACATTCACCTTTGCAAAGATGTGGAATTAACCCAAGTGCTCTTCAGGTCATGAGTGGATTAACAATAGGTCCTATGGGGCAGCATCTGCGGCTCAGTGAATAGGGCTCTGTCCCCATCTACTGAGGGTGGTGGGTTCAAACCTGGCCTTGGCCAAACTCAACAAAAAAATAGCTGACTGTTGTGGTGGCTGCCTATAGTTCCAGTTACTCGAGAGGCTGAGGCAAGAGAATTGCCTAAGCCCAAGAGCTGGAGGTTGCTGTGAGCTGTGACACCACAGCACTCTACCAAGGGCAACAAAGTGAGACTCTGTCTCTAGAAAAAGAAAAAAGGAACAACAACAACAACAAAATAGGTCATATGTGTATACTATGGAATACCATACAGTTGTGAAGAAGGATGAATTAAGGCTTTTTGCAATAATTTCGAGGGAATTGGAGACCATCATCTGAAATGAAGAATCTAAGGAATGTGAAAACAACCACCTGTACTTGCTGTTAAATTGGAGCTGGTTGATAAGCACACAAGTGCAGAGAGGAAGTAAAAGCAGCTGCAATCAAGCAGCGGAAATCAAGCAGCAAAAATCAAGCAGCGGGGCGTGGGGAGGAGGGGATGGGAAAACCTCCCCAACAGTGCAATGGACACTCCCCAGGACTCAAGCTTGACAGAGTTGATAAACCCAACTGAAAACATTTATACTCCCATAATACTTGGAAGAAAGAAAGTCTGAAAAAATGATATAGGTAAAAATCAAAACTCTTGTGCATGTGTTTATCCTGTTTCTTTTTCAGTCTTTTCCAATGAGGTAAAATGTAGGCTAAGTGGAGGAAATGTCAAATATGGAATTTTGAATAACAATATTAAACATCAAGTACTTTTTGTCCTAAAAATTTATAAAATAGCTGTAGTATGTATAAATATTTTGTGGCATTGTGAGCATATAGCATTCATTTAAAATATTTTTGTGCCTAAATCAATAGCCAATTTTATTGGCAGCATTATCTGAATAATCTAAGCAAATGGAAATTTGATCTGAATATATAGAAAATTGCCTATTTTATATATCCCCTTTATTAGCATAATGACACTAATAATATAGTATATTTTAGGTAATTTAATTTTACTCATAACCGAGCTCTGAAAAGTGAGCTAGATTTGATTGTTTTTTCCAATTTCATTGATTATAAGGGGAGATCATTTAGATAAACTTACTTGATATGGATTGTAGTACTATCAGTAGAAGAGAAAGAATTGGTTGGTTTCCTGATTAGAAGTTTAAACTTACTTTAAAAATAGGCTGTTGATTAAATTAAATTAGAATATATATTTTTTTAAATCTCCAATTCCCCTTTGCTTTTTTTTTGTTTTTTTTTCATTTCTTTATTTTTTATTGTTGGGAATTCATTGAGGGTACAAAAAACCAGGTAACACTGACTGCATTTTTTAGGTAAAATCCCTCTTACAGTCGTGTCTTGTGCCCAAAAGGTGTGGCACACACCAAAGCCCCACTCCCCTCCCTCCTTCCCTCTCTTCGCTCTTCCTCATGCCTTTTAAAATCATTTAGCCTGTCACCATTTGGAGCCTTATGTCTTGTGTTCATTTCCCTTTTCCACCATTTTACGGACAGATTAGTATTAGTAAGAAGTGAGTACTCCTGGTTTGGCTTCTGATAGATACGGTTTGGAATCCAGCTCTACAGCTTACCATCTATATTACCTCAATAATGCCGCACAACAAATGTCTTAGCCTGGGGTGCTATCACAAAATGCCATAGACCAAGTGGCTTAAACAACAGAAATTTATTTCTCACAGTGCTGGAGGCGGGAAGCCCAAGGTCAAGGTATGGCCCATTTGAATCCTGGTGAGAGCCCTCTTCCTGGTTTGCACATTATGGCCTTTTGCCTGCGTCCTCGCATGGTGAAGAGAGAGATTCTTGCTCATGTCTCTTCTTGTAAGTACACAAATCCCTCATTCATGAGGGTTCTACACTTATGACCTAATTATCTCCAAAAGGCTCCACCTCCAAATACCATCACATTGAAGATTAGAGCTTCAACATATGAATTTTAGGGGTAGATAAAAATTCAGTCCATAGGAACAAAGTACTCCAAAATTTTAGTGGCATGAAACAGCTAAAATCAACAAGTCAATGGTTACCTTGGCTCTGCCAGGCTCTGGGTTCTAGGCTACAGGTTTAACTTGGGTTCACTTGACACTCTTGGGATCAGCAGTTCCTAGGCCGGAAGTTCTGCTCTGTGTACTTCAGTATGTGGCCTGGGCTGACAGGGTAACATTCTCCTGAAGCATGTTCTTCTTGTGACAGATCTCCAGAATACAGGAGACATGTCAAACTCACTGGGCACTTAAGGTCTCTGCTCAGGTCACATCTGTTAACATTCCACGGACCCAAGCAAATTTGATGGCCAGGTACAATATCAAGAATGTAAGAAATTCTATTTTGCACACAGTGGAAAGGAGAGAGAGTATTTTCTGAACAATAGACATTTTACTTATTGAACTTGAATAAATAGTTAAATATCAGTCAGCTTTAGTACTCTCAAGTCTTACATAGAGATGATAATAATAGCTATCTTTGGGTTATTGGGAAAAAGACATGATTGGTGAAGAAAATGACACAGACTGAGAGTGTAGCTCACAACTATAAACTCAGCACCTTGGGAGGTTAAGGTGGGAAGATCACATAAGGCCAGAAGTTCAAAGCAAGGCTGGGCAACATAGGGAAACCCCATATCTACAAAAAACAAGAAGAATGAACATGCATAGCATGTACACCTGTAGTTCTGGATACTTAGGAGGCTGAGGCAGGAGGATCTCTTGAGCCTAAGAGTTTGACTCTATAGCAAGCTTTGATTCCACCTGCAATCCAGCCTGAGCAACAGAGCAAGACACTACTCCAAAAAACTAAAAAGTTAAAAAAAAAAAAAGAAAAGAAAAGAAATGACACAGTTCTTAGAGTACAAAAAATGTTCAATAAATTCTAGCTCTTATTCGGAATTTTGTTTGCATGCATGTAGGGAAGAGAGGAAATAGGAAAAGCAAGATGATTAGGACTTCAGAGGGAGGTAAGGGTTGCCATCAAAAGCAATATGATAAATTCTAAATTCATAAAAAGGGGAAAAGAAAAGGGATAGTTTGTGTTCATTTAAGTCAGCGGTTCTCAACCTGTGGGTCATGACCCACAGAAACTGTATTAAAGGGCCGCAGCATTAGGAAGGTTAAGAACCACTGATTTAAGTGGTCAATTCACAATTATGGTCACATATGCTATTCTTAGTTGTTAGGCATTTGCTCCTATTATGCTATGTGTGAGAACAGTATGTATATGATGCTACATAAAAATGTAGCAAAAATCAACATCTTATTAGGCAATTTGGCAAGCATGACAAAGCTACATACTTGAAGAAAAATGCATAACATGGGAAAATACCAGTAATCGAAACAAAAACATGAACCATAATGAGTATATTTAAGAAAGCATCTATGCTTTGTGGAAATCCTATATTTTAAGCAATTATTTAATCGTCAAGAGATTTGATCAACTTACCTGAATTGTGTTTCCTTATAAAGTTTTAAAGGAAGACAAAGACAATGAATTTTGGATTATAACCCAAGTCAACGGGGTTGCTGCAAAGCTGACCAGCTTGTTTCTGTGACTGAGTTAGATCATAGCACAGTTGATGGTCCATCGCTGCTCTGCTTCGTCATGGAGACAACACGGTACCTTGTGCTCACTCCACTTTGGCTGATTTGATTGCTGTATGTAGATACGGCTATAGTCTTGACATTTAATCTCCCCATTCTCCAATATTACTTCCTTCCATCTGATAAAACCAAGTTTAAAAAGCTAAGAATCCCTTAGTTCTATTAAGCTAGAAAACTGTCTCTTAACTGTTCAGCTCTGATTTCCATAAATGGAATATAGTGGTATTTGCTTATCTTTAATTCTGAAACTAACCTTCTCCATAAACACACTGGATGACCTAAAGCTATTTTTAACAGCAGTAACAATGATAATGAGAAAGGGACAGGTCCTCTGCCATTTGGCTGCATGTGTTCACATGGCCTGCTTAGTAGGCAGGAGGAGGACTTACTCAGAACACACCGCAGCTTGCTTTCTGCTCTTAAGATTGCTCTTTCCTTTTCACAATTCACACTTACCCAGTGTGGCAGTTAAGGGCAGATCTGCCCTCTGTAAAAGTGAGCTTTAATGGAGTGTGCACTGTTTGGGGTTCACTCCCTATTTGATCTATACCTGTACGTCTACTAACTCAGTCTATTTGGGCTGCTGTAACAGAACACCACAGACTGGGTGCCTTATAAGCAGCAGAGATGTATGTTTTAATGTTCTGGAAACTAGAAGTCTAAGATCAGGTGCCGGCACGGTTGGGTTCTGGTGAGGGCTCTCTTCTGGACTGAAGACTGCAGACTGCTGACTTTCCATTGTATTTGCAGATGGCGGAAAGGGTGGGAAAGCTCTCTGAATACAGGAGGTCTCCACTCTCATGACCCAATCACCTCTCAATGCCATCATCTTGGGGGTTAGGGCTTCAACATATGAATTGAGGGTTTGGGGAAGTACAGAAATATTCAGTCCACAACATCTGCCTAGCTCTATGCTTGTTTTCCTCAAAGACACAGATTGAAGAGCTTTCCTTAACTAGATGCCGGCTCTCTTCCCAGTTAGAGATTTTGCTCTGACACTCTGATTTCTTGATTCTGTCTACCTGCCTAGGTAACGTAGACAGAAAGGCTGCCTTCACATCGCCTTTTAGAGACTGGACCAGAACTGGCTCTTAGCAGCCAACTTTGTGCTTGCTTCTTTTCTGGATCTCACATTAGCTTCACTTTATTCTACAGGGATAAAAGAGTAGGGTGCACGAAGGTACAAGTCAAAGCAAAACAAGGAGAATAAAAAAAAACCGAGGAATTATTTATTCACCTCCCTGAAGTCATTGCTTTTGTTCATTTAATCAGTATTTACTGACTACTCCCATGTGCAAAGTGTGACCCATGGCACTGCAGGTACAAAGGTGAGCCAGACACTTTCTCTGTCCTTGAGGAGCTCTCAAACTAAGACAAAGGCTTAAAACAAGCCATTTCAATTCTGTGCATAATTTTTTTAAGGGAGGCAAACATATATCTGTTTTGGAAGGATCTGGAAAGTTGTTTTCTAGAGGTACTGGCTTCTAAATAAAACCTGTTCATCAGGTTCACCGTGTACTAGAGATTTGGTTTGACAAAAAGAGTCCATAGGAAATAATGTGTGCAAAGGCCCAGTGCTTTTTCCTCTCTGTGCTATATTGTATGTGCATAACATCATTTTGGTTCTTGAAGGCTCCTTCCTCAAAAGTTTGGAGAAAAATGGAGCAGGCAAAAGTGTGACCAGCAATTACTATGTCTAGGATGTATTGACTTAAAAATCTAATGAGGTAGAGTACCAAATCTATAAGCCTGTTTAGACTCTCCCTGTTTCTTCTTCCACTCATAACACTGTTTGAAGTCTTTTGCTACCATTGGAGAAAACATGTTCTTCCCATGATTACTCATGCAGGTCCACCTTGTGTCTGGAAAATAATTCTGAACGGGCCTTTTGGTACTTCTTTTCGTCTTGAAAACTTTAATCCTGGCACAGAGTTTAGTAAAATGCATAATGTTTAAACATTATTAAATATGCTATTACACTTGCAACCTGGAATCTTTACTTGAAGCTGCCATCCTTGGATTCTTGGACCTTGAACCTTCAAACATCGGAAGGAAGAGTCTTCCCATTCTCTTTGTTAGAGCCATTTTGCCCACCCCACAATACCACTTACGTGTTTTCCATAATTCCTTAATGCTTTCTAACCTACAATACCTGCTATACTTGGCAACCTGCCTGCTCCCCCTCCCCCAGAACTTAGAGGGACTCAGAGAGTGCAGAAATTGGAAGTCTAATTGGTACTATCTCAATGGCATCATGGGCAAAAGGGACACTTGTGGGCTTTCCTGGATTTCTATCCACCATTGACAAGACTGTTTCTTTTGGGGCCATGTGTTTTAATTTGGAAATAACATGTTCTCAAATTAAATCTGCCTTTGTTAACCCTCCTCATAAATTGATGTAAAGGATAACAATAATGATAATGTCTGATGACTACTGAGTGACTATGATGTACAAAGTATTATTCTAAGAGTTCTGTGGGTGTTAAATCATTTAATCCTTAAAGAAATCTTATGAGGGTGCATGCTATTATTATAATCCTATCCATGCTATGAATGAGAAAACTGATTCAGACAGACTAAGTAACTTACCTAAGAGAAATGACTGGGTTGGGATTTGAACTCAGGCAATTTGTCTTCAGAGTCTATGTTCTTAAGCACACCTTCAAACTGCCTGTCTAGAAAAGCCACTGAAAATTATTTTAAAGAAAGCATTTTGACAAAATATCATATTGTTTAAGACATCAAATAAAAAGTATAACCTCCAGTAAACACAGGGATGATTAGGTAGTAAATGTTTCTAAATTCCCAGAGAGATGAAAACTTCTGTTTGTGTATTATTATGTTCCTAATAATAATTCCTAATCATAATGTAAATTTCTTGCAATAGTTAAAAGGATTAAAAAGTCTCTTCTGAATAGATTTGTGCATACTTATATACATATATATCACTCATTACTTACTAGATGTTCATTCATCTCAATTTGCCCTGGAGTAATGGAAACTGCTTACTAAAAATATTATTAATCTACTTATTTGGAGACTACACAAAATATTTGCATAAGATACATTTCAATTGGTGTCAAATTTTTTAAAAATCCTACATAATCACAGGGTGGCATTAAACACAAACTTTATGGCCACCCTGTACATAAGACTAATTGACCACATCAATGCAAAGTGGTACAGATACTTTGGAAGGCAGTTTCTAACATATACCATATATTGTACCATATAATCCAGCATTCAATACAATATACCATTATTGTACCATATAATCCAGCATTCTTGCTCCTTGTCATTTACCCAAAGGAGTTGAAAATATATGTCCATATAAAAACCTACACCCAGATGTTTATAGCCACTATACTTGTAATTGCCAAAACCTGGAATTAACCAGGAGTAAGTAAGTGGATGAATAAGTGGTAGAATATTGTTCAGTGCCAAAAAGGAAACAAGCTATCAAGCCATGGAGGAAACTTAAACTCATATTACTGAGAGAAAGAAAAGGCTACATATTTATAACTCCCATTATATGACATTCTGGAAAAGGCTAAACTATGGAGTTTGTAAAAAAAGTCAGTGGTAGGTGGTGTCTGTGGCTCAAAGGAGTAGGGTGCTGGCCCCATATGCTGGAGGTGGTGGGTTCAAACCCAGCCCCAGCCAAAAAAACAGCAAAAAAAAAAAGGCAGTGGTTGCTAGAAATTAGGAAGAAGGGCAGGGTGACAAGGCAGAGCTCAGTGTTTATAGGGCAGTGAAACTACTCTCTAGGATACTATATTGTAGATACATGTTACAAACTGTCCAAACCCGTAAGATGTACCCTAGTGTGAGCTATGGGCTATGGGTGACAAAGATGGGTCCGTATAGATTAAACAATTGTAACATGTTTACCACTCTGGTGGAGAGATTACAGTGGAGGAGGCTGTGCTTTATGGGGGCAGCAGGGATACAGAAAATCCCTGTACTGTCCTCCCAATTTTGCTATGAACATGAAACTTCTATTCAGAAGCTTTAATTGAAAAAAGTCAAAAAGGGGCTCCTTGTCTTTCTGGAGAGCCCACATGGAGAAGAAGAGATTCTGGGGGATGAGGGACCATGGGGTGAACTGAGGATTCCCTGGGGAATGAGTGCACGTGGAAGGTGACCAACAGTGGGTCCTCCCCACGCTGGGCCTTGAGGTGACCCAGCCAACACATTGGTTACACTCTGTGAGAAACTCTGGCTAGAACCACTCAGCTCAGCTGCTCCCTGGTTTCTGATTCATAGTAACTGTGGGTCAGACTCAGGTTAAATGCAGAGGATAGAGCCAAAGCTTAAGTCATGGCAGCAAGTTGTTTCAGTATAATTAAAGTTTGTTATGGGAAGTCAAAGTTCTTGTGCTGAAGAGTTTAAGACCTCTTGAAGACCTTAACACCAATATTTTCTAAAGGTCTAACCTATAGGTTACCTGCAATATAGAAATGGGGATCGAAATGGTGAGGTCTTATTTCCAAAGGTGCTAAAGAGTTTCTGGGACTCCCTGGGTCTCTTTTGACGTCTCTCATTCTTCACATCTTCCCCTTGAGGTGCCTGGATGAATTGAGAAGGTGAAGGTAACTACTCTGAGACCATCAGTGAAGCATTTAGACTCATCAATAAGTGAGCTGTCATTTCCCTGCCTCCCTGAAATAGTTTCCTTTTTATTTTGAAAAAATTATAGATTCATAATAAATTGCAAAGATAGTATAGAGTTGCTATGGTCTGAAAATTTGTGTCCTTCAAAATTCATATATTGAAATCTTAACCCCCAAGGTGACAATGGTATTAGGGGATGGAGGTTTTAATTTAATTTAAAACCTTTAATTTAATTTGGGAGGATAATTAGGATAGGGGGGTAGAGCTCTCAGGACTGGGATTAGTGCCCTTGTAAAAGAGACCCCTGAAATCTTGTCCACTTCTGCCACATAATAAAACAGTAAAAGGTATCATTAAAACCAGGAAGTGGGCCTCAATTGATACAGAATCTGCTGTCTTCTTGATCTTGGACTTCCCGGCCTCCAAAATCATGAGAAATAAATTACTCTTTTTTATACTCTTCATGCTACCCAGTTTATAGTGTTTGTTATAGCAATCCAAATGGCAGCCCATGTATCCTTTATCCAATTCTACATAACATTTATGTCTTAGATAACAATAATGCAATACCCAAACTAGGAAAATAACATTGGTACAATGTGTGTGTGTGTGTGTGTTCTATGCCATTTTATCACATGGGTAGGTGCTACACACGTTGAGATATAGAACTATTCCATCTCCATCACTACAAAGATCTTCCTTTGCCATTCTTTCCCCCCCCATCATTCTTAACTACTCTGAGAAAGTCAGTGAAAGATTTAGTAAGCTGTCATTTCCAAGCCTAACCAAATTTTTTTAATCTTAAAAAATTTCAGGTTGTTAAGGGCCTACAATTTCATTACATAATTTGCTTATGTAATGTTAAAGTTAGAGTTATAGGTGTGCAATCTACCTGTTGGGTGGGAATTTACCTGTTGCCTTCACCCTCCCTTGAATTCCATTGAGTTTTGCCCTCACATGTGCATAGAGAGGTTAATTTACTAATTCCAATTTAGTACTGAGTACTTGTAATGTTTGTTTTTCCATTCTTGTAATACTTTGCTCAGGAAAATGTCTCCAACCTCATCCAGGTTGATACAAAAGACATTAGATCTCCATTTTTTTTTATGGTTAAAAGTATTCCAAGGTATACCTATACTATAATTTGTTAATCCCCTCATGTATTAATGGACACTTGGGTTGTTTCCACATCTTTGTGATTGTGAATTGAGTTGTTATAAATATTTGAGCACAAATGTCTTTATGCTAAAATGACTTCCTTTCCTTTGAGTAAATACCTAGTAATGGGATTGCAGGATGAAATTGTAGGTCAACTTTAAGTTCTTTGAGGAATCTCCCTATTATAATACTTTCCATAGAGGTTGTACTAGCTTGCACTCCCTCCAACCGTGTATGAGTGTTCCTTTTTGTCACATCCATACCAGCATCTGTTGCGTTGAGACTTTATGACATGACATGAACCATTCTCACTGGTGTTAGATTATATCTCAATGCATTTTTGATTTGCATTTCTCTAATTGTTAAAGTTGAGCATTTTTTCATGGTTTGTTTGCCATTAGTCTATCTTTATCAGAAAAGTTCCTGTTTATGCCTCTTGCCCAATTTTTTATTTTTTTTTTTGAGACAGAGTCTCAACCTGTCACCCTGGGTAGAGTGCCGTGGCATTACAGCTCACAGCAACCTCTAACTCTTGGGCTTAAGCGATTCTCTTGCCTCAGCCTCCTAATCTTGCCCATTTTTTAATGGGATTGTTTGACCTTTTCTTGTTGATTTACTTGAGTTCCTTCTAGATTCTGGGAATCAGCCCTTTATTGGATGTATAGCATACAAGTATCTTCTTTCACTTTCTAGGTTATCTTTTTGCTTTGTTGATTGTGTCCTTAGCTGTGAAAACTTAACTCAATTTGGTCCCATTTATTTATTTTCATTGTTGCTGCAATTGCCAGTGGGATCTTCTTCATAAATTCTTTCCCTAGGTCGATATCATTGAGAATTTTTCCTACATTTTCTTCTAGGAATTTTATTGTTTGGGGATTAGGTTTAAATCTTTTATCCATCATAAGTTAATTGTTGTGAGTAGTGAGAGGTGTGAGTCCTGTCAATCTTTTACATGTGACTAACAAGTTCTTCCAGACTATTTATTGAGTAGGGTTTTTTTTTCCCCAGTTATATGCTTTTGTTTGCTTTGTTGAAGATCAGATGGTGATTTGAAGCTGATTTTTCCTCTGGATTCTCTCTTCTGTTTCATAGGTCTATGTCTCCATTTTTATGCCCAATACCATGCTATTCTGATCACTATAGCCAGCCTAAGGTCTGGTAAAGTGATGCCTCCAGATTTGTCCTTATTTTGTAGAATTGCATTGTTTATTTTCTGATTTTATACAAAGTGCAGAACTATGTTTTCAAGTTCTGCAAAATATGATGCTGGTATTTAAATGAAGATTGTATTGAATTTGTAAATCACTTTGGGTATAGACATTTAACAATGTTGATTCTACCAATCCACCTGCATGATATGTTTTTTCAACTGTTAACATCTTCTGTAATTTCTTTTCTCAGTGTTTTGTAGTTTTCTCTATAGAGATCTTTCACCTTCTTTGTAAAATATATTCCGAAGTATTTCATTTTCTTTGATGCTACTGCAAAGGGTATTGTGTCTTTGATTTGATTCTCAGCTTGACTGTTATTGGTGTATATGAAGACAACTGATTTGTGTACATTGATTTTGTAACTAGAGATGTTGCTATATTTATTTATCAATTTTAGGAATGCTTTGGTTGAGTCCTTGGGGTTTTCTAGGTACAGGATCATGTCATCAGCAGAGTTTGACCTCTTCTGTCCCCATCTGGATACTCCTGACATCCTTCCCCTGTCTGATTGTTCTGTCTAGGAGTTCTAGCACTATGTTGAATAGCAGTGGCTTTAGTGGACATCTATAGTCTGGTTCCAGTTCTAGGTGGGAATCCTTTCTGTTTTTCTCCATTTGTGTGTTTGTGGTAGATGGCTTCTATCAACTTAAGGAGTGGCCCATCTATGTCAATTTTCTTGCTAAATTGTGTCAAATGTGAAATGTTTAATTGGGAAAAACTGTTCTCTAGAATAGTATTACAATTTGAAGGTAAATAATCTTCTTGCCTTCATAAATGGAAATGTTTAGATTTATTTAAATTTTTTTATTTCATATTAATTTGAGAATACAAAGAATTAGGTTACAATATTTGCATTTGTTAGGTATAGTCCTTGTTGTAGATGATATTGACCAGAGGACACAAAACTTTCTACAGATTTTATTTGAAAAATTTCAAACAATCATTTGTGCTTTGGAATTAAGAACATTTAAATTGTGAAAAGATAAAGAGGAACTATATATAAAAATCCAAGTAAGGTTCAGGGTAACATCCTATAATCAAACATGTTAATATATTTATGCAGCAAAGCAAATGTATGTTAGCATCAAGCAGGTTAAATAAACACTAAATAGCCCACTTCAACATAGATCATGTTTTTTAACCAGATGAGTTCAGATCAAATCAAATTTTCTCATCAAATAAGGTGCAAAAAACAAACCTCAAGTTTTCAGACCTTTATAGATTTTGGAATTATGGATAAGAATGGTGGGCTATACTGATGTCTTAAAAATTTTATAATGGTAAAATACATATGACATAAAATATGCCATTTTAACCATTTTAAGTGTATAACCTTGTGTCATTAATTATATTCACAATGTTTTGCAATTATCAATACTAACCAGTTCCAAAATTATTTCATCATCTCAACAGGAACTTTTATGGCTATTAAAATAACACCCCATTTTCCCTATCAGTCCCTGATAATTTATTTTCTGTCTTTGCCTATTGTAGATATTTTGTTGAGGGAAATTACATAATATTTGTCCTTTTATGTGGCTTATTTTACTTAATGTAAGGTTTTAAAGGTTCATCCATGGTGTATCAGGCATTATAACTTCATTTCTTTGTATGCTGAATAATAATGTACTTACATATTTTTATTCAGACCTTTTAGCATCAACCCATTGGTTAAGAGTGACTATGATATGTGACTTAGTGTTCTTCGAATCAGAAATATAATGGAAAGAAAACCAACATGCTGAGGGCTCCTCCATATAGGTAAAACTCTGAAGTAGTTGCTTCCATCTGTGTTTTATAATTTAAACCCTGGGCAAAGAGGTAGAGGGAGCCAGCAATCAATGGTTGGTTTGCTTCATTATCTCATTTAGAAGAGGAAAGGCAGCCTTGAAAGTAGAGATTATGTTTTAGATTTCCTAGGATTAAAAAACAAATTTTAACCAGTGGTTGTATAGTTTTTTGGAAGGGGTATGAAACTATATTCATTATTCATTTATTTAATTTCATATTGATATGAGGGCGCATGTTTAGGTAACAAGGTTTTTTTTTTTTTTTTATTCCTAGGGTAAAGTTCAAGTTGTAGTTGAACCCTTCACCCAGGGGGCATCCTGAACACCCTCACATTACTCACATTAGGTGAGATCCCACCAATCACCTTCCCTCCTTTCCCCTCCCATAATCCACCTTTTCTCTCCCCGTCCTCTCCTCTCTCCCTTGCTAGAATATACTTGTGTTTTTTTCTTTTTTTTTTTTTAATTTTAGGTTTATATGAGGGTACAAGCAACAGTATTTGAATTTGTTAGGTAGAGTCGCTCTTGTAGTTAAGACATGCACCCCAAAGGTGTGCCATACACCCCTAAATTGTGTCCATTCATTGGGAGCACCTCAAAGCCCTCCCTCCCCTCTTCTCCATCCCATCTACTTGAATTGATTTCTCTTATGTGGGCTTGAATTATATTGTCTACTGGCTTCACATTAATATTGAGTACATTGCACATTTGCTTTTCCGTTTTTGTGATACGTTACTCAAAAGAATGTTTCAACTTTAGGTTAATTCAAGAGATATGAAGTCATCATCTTTTTAATGGTTAATATTCCATGGTATGCAGTTTGCTGTAGTCTGTTCCTGAGTTGATGGGCATTTAGGTTGTTTCCACATCTTGGTGATTGCAAATTGAGCTGTGATAAACAATTTAGTGCATATATCCTTATGATAAAATAATTTTTTTCTTCTGGGTAGATGCCTAGTGGGATTGCGGGGTCATATGGAAGATCTAATTTGAATTATTTGAGGATTCTCCATACTTCTTTCCAAAGTGGCTGTATTAGTTTGCAGTCCCACTAGTAGTGTAAAAACATTCCCATCACTCCACATCTGCTCCAGCATCTGCAACTTTGGGATTTTGTGATGTGAGCTAATCTTACTGGAGCTAGGTGCTATCCCAGGGTAGTTTTGATTTGCATTTCTCTGATGATTAAGGACAATGAGAATTTTTTCGTATGTTTGTTAGCCATTTGTTTGTCTTCCTCAGAGAAGATTCTGTTCATGTGTCTTGCCCAGTGATAGATGGGATTATTAGCTCATTTTTTTTGTTTATTAATGTGAGTTCTCTATAGATCCTTGTTATCAAGCCTTCATCAGATTCATAATATGCAAATATATTTTCCCATTCTGAAGGTTGTCTATTTGCTTTGATTGTTGTGTCCTTAGTTGTGCAGAAAATTTTCAGTACTAATTAAGTCTCATTTGTTAATTTTTGTTGTTGCATTTGCCATGAAATTCTTCATAAAAATCATTTCCCAAGCTGACGTTCTCAAGAGTTTTTCTCACACTTTCTTCTACAATTTTTTTTTTTAATCATTTTTTATGTTAGACTTAAATCTTTTGTCTATCTTGAATAAAATTTTTTAAGTGGTGAAAGGTATGGGTCAAGTTTCAGGCTTTTATTTGTGGTTATCCAGTTCTCACAGCACCATTTATTAAATAGGGATTTTTTTTCCCCCCAGTATATGTTTGTTGGGTTTTTCAAAGATAAGATGGCTATAAGAGAATTTTAATATACAGCATAAAATAATTTTAAAGTTAAAATACTCAGTCTAAAAACTACAAGTTTGGTTCTTATTTAAGATTTTCAGATAATACTGCATATGGTATAATGTTTAATATTGGCAAGATCATCTCTGAGAGAAAGTGAATTAAGAAATAATTTAAAAATAGAGATAATTTACTGAAGTGTCTCTGTAAATCTGACTTCTTATACAAAAAGCAATATGGGATACTAAATAAGTATTTATTTGGAAATGCAAAATTTAGAACATATAAGTTATTTAACTTGAGTTCTGCCTCTTTGTAATGTTTTTGAAAGTGCAAACAATTCTTTGGGTTATTAAGGTATACAATATGCATAGTTTCCCAAATTTAGTTTTAAATCTAAAAAAAATGTCTAAAATCAAATGCATAGATAATATGTTTACTTGGAAGCCAAGTAACTCCAATTAAAATAAAACAAAAAACCTTGAGAGAATGTAGAATTCATATAAGCACAAAATATACATTGAAGATCTATTTCTACCAATAAATATTAAAACAAAAACAAACAAAGAAAAAAAAGTAGACCTGCTCTTTGATCCTGCAATTCCTCTACTAGGTGTATATGCAAAAGACCAAAAATCACTTTTTTTATTTTTTCAATTTTGAAATTTTATTTTAATACTGTTTATTAGCAGAAATCTTTTTGATTGTTTCTTTCTTTTTTTTTTTTTTTTTTTTTTTACTTATTTTTTATTTTTTTATTAAATCATAGCTGTGTACATTAATGTGGTCATGGGGCACCATACACTATTTTCATATACCGTTTGACGCATTTTCATCACACTGGTTAACATAGCCTTCCTGGCATTTTCTTAGTTATTGTGCTAAGACATTTACATTCCACATTTACTAAGTTTCACATATACCCTTGTAAGATGCACTGCAGGTGTAATCCCACCAATGCCCCTTCCTCTGCTCAACTCCTGCCTCCCTCTCCTCCCTTTCCCCCTTCCCCCTATTCTTAGGTTGTAACTGGATTATAGCTTTCATGTGAAAGCCATAAATTAGTTTCATGGTAGGGCTGAGTACATTGGATATATTTTCTTCCATTCTTGAGATACTTTACTAAGAAGAA
>CAUYPK010060004.1:0-17127 GCA_963574355.1 Loris lydekkerianus
AGATATTTGTACCAGAATGTTTATTGCAGCCCAATTCATAATTGCTAAGTCATGGAAAAAGCCCAAGTGCCCATCGATCCATGAATGGATTAATAAATTGTGGTATATGTACACCATGAAATATTATGCAGCCTTAAAGAAAGATAGAGACTTTACCTCTTTCATGTTTACATGGATGGAGCTGGAACATATTCTTCTTAGTAAAGTATCTCAAGAATGAAAGAAAAAGTATCCAATGTACTCAGCCCTGCTATGAAACTGATTTATGGCTTTCGTATAAAAGCTATAACCCAGTTATAACCTAAGAATATGGGGAACGGGAAGAGGGAGGGGAGAGGATGAGCGGAGGGAGGGGGATTGGTGGGATTACACCTGTGGTGCATCTTACAAGGATACATGTGAAACTCAGTAAATGTAGAATATAATTGTCTTAACACAATAACTAAGAAAATGCAAGGAAGGCTTTGTCAACCAGTGTGATGAAAAATGCGTCAAACTGTGCATAAAACGAGTGTATGGTGCCCCATGATCGCATTAATGTACACAGCTAAGATTTAATGATAATAATAAAAAAAAAGTGTCAGGATCTCACTCTTGCTCAGGCAAGTCACAAACTCCTGAGCTCAAGCAATTCTCTCTCTTCAGCCTCCCACAGTGCTGGGATTACAGGGCCTGAGCTACCACCCTTGGTGCTTTCATAGATTTTCTAATGCTAACTCATCCCTGCATTCCTATGATAAACAATTGGTCCTCATATACTGTATCTTTTTAGTACTTTGGTGTATTTGATATGCAACATTTTAAGTGAAAGATTTTCATTATGATTTTTTTCATTGACTGATGAATTATTTAGGAATGATTTTAATGGTCCAAAGGTGTTTGGAGAATATCTTTGGATTAATTATTACTAAAATAATAGTACTGTACCCAGAGAATACAGCCTGACTCCACATACAAGAATTTCTTGATATTTGTTGAGATTTTGTGCTCTTTGGTGTGAAAGCATTTTTGTAAGTGTTATATCGGTCCAAACATAAAATTCTACTAATATGAATCTGGATAATATGTGCATATTTACATAAGTTTATAAAAATATATGTGCATGTGTTTATGAGATCTCAAGCCAATGAGAATCATTTCTTACACCCAAGATTTGTGATATTTGTTTTGTTTTGTTTTGTTTTTTTGTAGTTTCTGGTCAGGGCTGGGTTTGAACCCACCATCTCTGGCATATGGGGCCAGCGCCCCACTCCTTTGAGCAATAGGTGCCACCTGTGGTGTTTGTTGAAAAACAAATTCTGAAAGTACACTTCTTTTATCTAGGTGCTTGGTCCTAATGAAAAGAGTGGAATGCATGAAAAAAAGTTATAACTTAAAACACAATTTCCTAAGAGATATATTTTATTTATTTTTAATTTATTTCAGATTAATGTTAGGGTTTAAATGATTAGGTTACATTGTTTGAGTTTGTTAGGTGAAGTTCAAATTCTTACAGAGATAAATGGCTGTCATA
This sequence comes from Loris lydekkerianus, assembly GCA_963574355.1. Taxonomy (NCBI): domain Eukaryota; kingdom Metazoa; phylum Chordata; class Mammalia; order Primates; family Lorisidae; genus Loris; species Loris lydekkerianus. The sequence continues at coordinate 1,514 of CAUYPK010060004.1, forward strand.
AGCATTGTGCCCAACTGACCAGCATCCCAAGGTTTGGTATGAGTCCGTTGCAATCCACTATCAGCTCTCGGGATTTTCAATATCTCTATTTTTTTTCTTATTTACAAATTTATACCATAAGCACATTAAGTATAGTTTCTGTTATTAGTACTTTAACATCACTAATGAAAAAACAGCTGCTCACTATCTTCTAAATAATGGCATATATAAAAATTACATCATTAAATCATCTAAAGAACATTTTATTGGTAAGCTATTTTCTTACTTCCTTTAGAAAATGAACAATTCCTTTAGAAAATGTCTTTAAATACATTTTGGAAGCCAGTCAAATTCAAACCTAACCTGTTACTAAAGAAGAAATCTAAACAACCAGGAAGGTGATACTTTTCATCCATCAGAAAGTGAAAGCTAACAAAGGTCGGTGATGTCCAGTGTTGGCCAGTGTAGAGGGATGGGCATGCTGCCCCACTGCAAGACAGAGAGGCCACTGTAAAACCTTGACATAGTGCATCTGCTTATTTTTGGCTGTACAGTGTCCACTTTGCTCTTTTGACTCTCTGTAGCCCCAAATGCCTTGGTAAACACTCCCCATTGTCTGCAGGCTGTGTAGTAGAGTGGTTAAGGGTGTGGGCTTTCATATCAGACCACAGCTAGTTTGACTTTTCCATTGACTCTGTCATCTTAAGAAAGTTGCCTAACTTCCCTGAAGCTCTGTTTTACCAGTTACTGTTATTCATCTTGTCATAGTTGTTCCAACGGGATAGCTACCTGAGGTCATCTTTGAGTTGAAACTGGGGAAAAGGAAAGAGAAGAAATGGGTCCAGGTGTAGAGAAGAAAAGAGAACTACTGTAACATGAGCCTTTACCACCTGCAAGTACTCTCAGGTATGTCTGAGACATTGTCTCGTTGTAACCCACCTGACTATTTCATGAGGAAGTATGCTCATTTTATAGATGAAGAAACAATTGTTCTAAGGTATGTCTGAAATACCAGGGCCCCAGAAACAGTAGTGTAGAGCCATGAGGGGCCAACAGGAAAACACTGGACAACTGAGGGAAAGAGGAAGCCTGGGCAGAGGAGTGAAGAAGAAACCCAGTTGGTTTTCATAGCTAGGCATTGCCCCAGCCACCGTGTTCATCACAGGACTACAATCCCAGGTGCCAGGTCAGCAGAGCCCATCATCAATGATGGTAGAACAATTTCCAGGTGCTCTTGAGGATAAAAAATCTGGTATTGAAAAATCCTTTCAAATGTGATGGGATTATCTACTACCTTTTCAAGAAAGAATCAAAGGAATATGTCCATTAAAAACAATGCAATTTAAGTTCAGAAGAAATGGCCAGGTATTAGGGAATATTATTAGTCTCAAAAAAGTTTTAGATTATTACTTCCATGAGAAATATTCAAAATTGAACTTGGAAGGGTTTGTTATACTTGAAAGAGATAACATAGAGGCTGTTTACAATATGAATTCATAAAATATTTAAAATCTGTCTTCTAAAGAAGTTTTTTATTTGAAAAAGAGAATGAAAATCAAAGAAACAAAAATGGGACTTCAATTATTATTGAATTAATATCACTTATTCTCACAAAGGACATATTTTTAATGCTTTTACCTTTTATTAACCAAATAAAATACTAGATTTGTTTATTGGAAGAACATGTAAAAGACCTACATGTCCTATACAAATTTTATGGGAATTATTTTGATGTTTTCATTGCCACCTTGGCATTCCAGTTTTATTATTGCCACTGTTGGTGGTAAGGGGTGAACTACATGCTACAATGACCTGAGTAGCAAATTGGAAATATATGACCTAGATCAGCGGTCCTCAACCTTTTGGCATTGGGGACCAGTTTCATGGATGACAATTTCCCCACAGACTGGGAGGAAATGTAAAATTGCCCATAAACTTTATGGTCGCCCTATAATGAAATAGTTACACTGCTCATCATAATGCAGAATCGGTGGCGGCCCTACGACCTGCAATTGGACAGTCATATCCGGGGGTTATGGGAGACACTGACAACCATAGTGAGTCACGCATGTCCAGTCTACTCTATAATCTCATTTTGGTCACTGTAACTGCAGAAAACCCTGCTTTACAAAGATAGGATGTTGGAAATGGAAGCAGCATTTTCAGTGCTTTTATAGCAATCTCAGGCTTGACTTTTATCCAGAACCTACAGAGATCTGACGTTGTCTCAAACTTACCTCTAAGGCCACCATCATTTGCAATCTCAAGCAGTTGATCCTCTTTTAGCATGGACAACGTGAATTCACCTGGCTTATTCACAAATGGGCTGTGGATCCATTCCTTCCCAGTTCGGGGGTCTTTTTGTGGTTAGGAAGTAATGCTCAAATGCTTTGGAAAGCAGAGACAGGTGATTGTGCACCAGCTTGGAGAAAGAAGACCCTGGCTCAGTTTCTTGCAAAATCTCTGCTGATATTTGAAACATGTCAAAAGTCCCAGTGTTCACTTGTTGCCCCATGATTCCAGTTTGGCGTTGAAGGCAGCCACTTTATCTTCTGACTTAAACATAGTTGTCATTCTCTCCTGAAGTGACAAATCGAGTTCATTGAGCTGGTTGAATATGTCACACAAATAAGAAAGTTTCCATGTCATTGAAATGTGCTGTCAGTAGTGGCTGTTTTTCTAAAAGAAATGTCTAGAGTGGTTCTCATAACTCAAAAACTCTAGCTAGTAATCAACCTTTAGAAAGCCATCTCACTTCTGTGTATAAAAGAACACGTGTCCATCTCCCAGAGCTTCACAAACAGACATGAGTTAAGGGCATGCAGTTTAATGTGGTTGATAATTTTAATCACATCCTGCAAAACCTTGTTTAGCTCAGTTGGCATTTTTCAGGTAGCCGACATTTGTCGATGGGTGACACAGAGAGCAGAGTCCCTTGGATAGCAGTCACCATATATTATACAAAACGAGCTTGGAGACTGTGAATCACCTCTTGCAATGAACGTGTAATTTAGATAGGACTCTTGGTATTTTCTTTTAAATGTAGCTTTAATTTTGTTAGCCATCTTAGAGTTTTCTGCTGTCTCATCATTGGGTCTTTTCCCTTAGTCACAGAAGCTCTTCAGTGACATTTGTTTTTAACTCATCTTTGCCAAGGTCAGCTTGTGGGCTTTCCAAAGCTGAGACTGAGACAAGTGTACGGTGTGGGGAAGAGGTGCAAATTGAAGCGGTAAATAAAATATAGGGCAGAACACACAGTGACTAAAATAAGTGCTGGGTTCTTATGTAAAGCCTGCCACCAGATACAGCTGTCCAATTGAAGTACATCAACTCACATGACACTATACACCCCGCCACCAGATGTAGACTGACAATTAAAGATGCTCACTTGTGGGCGGTACCTGTGGCTCAAAGGAGTAGAGTGCTGGTCCCATATACCTGAGGTGGTGGGTTCAAACACAGCCCCAGCCAAAAACTGCAAAAAAAAAAAAAAAAAAAAAAAAAAAATGCTCACTTGCCACTAAAAAACTTGGTGGCTCAATTGTCACTTGTTACTGATAGGGTTTTGATATGAGTCTGCAAACACTTGATTTATTACTATCTTTGTGGAGTCAGACCTTTCTGCTAATGATAATCTGTGTTTGTAGCCACTGCCCAGAACTAGCATCACAACCTCAGCTCCACCTCCGATTATTAGCCATTATCAGTGGTTCTCAATCTTCCTAATGCCAGGACCCTTTAATACAGTTCCTCATGTTGTGGTGACCCCCCAACCATAAAATTATTTTTGTTGCTACTTCATAACTATAATTTTGCTACTGTTATAAATTGTAATGTAAATACATGATACGCAGGAGACCCCCAAAGGGGTCATGACCCACAGGTTGAGAACCGCTGCGTTAGATTCTTACAGGCAACATGCAATTACAGTGGGGTTAGCACTCCTGTGAGAATCTAATGCTGTCACTGATGCAGCAGGAGGCAGAGCTCAGGTAGCGATACAAGTGATAAGGAGCAGCTGTAAATACAGATGAAGCTTCACTTGCTCACCCACTGCACACCTTGTTCTGCCTGGTTCCTAACAGGGCATGGACCACTACTAGTCCAGGGCCTATGTGTTGGGGATTGTGGATCTAGATGATTCAGCAACAGTTCAAAGATCAATGAATCTGGGTACATAAAATCCATAAATAAACAAGTCTTTATAACAAAAAGAAAATTCATTAACTATAAAAAAAGACATATCCCTTGCGACAAATCCATAAAATTAATAATAATCTTGTTATCTTAGCTTAAAATGCTATATATATTAGGTAGCTTACCAATGTTTATTTCTCACATTTGTGGAGACTGGGAAGTCTAAGATCAAGATGCTGGTCTCTTTGGTTCCTAATAATATTTCTATCCTGGCTTGCAGTGGCTTGCAGACAGCCACCTTCTCACTGTGCACTATGTCCTCTCATGGCCAAGAGAGAGCAAGAGATAGAGAGAGAGCTGCCGTTGAGTGCACAGGATTAAGTGTTACTCTGGTGTTTCTTCCTCTTCTCACAAGGGCACTAATCCCATCATGGGGGGCCCTCCCTCATGACCTCATCTAAATCAAATTACATCCATTGAAGTGCCATCACATTGAAGGTTAGGGCTTCCCTATATAAGTGGGGAGGAGGATACAAACATTCAGTCTCATAGCACCTACTAACTATTAACTCCAGAGATTTTATCCCTTCAAAAACTAACCTCATCAGTTTCTGATTTCAATCACCAACTCTCTGAATACTAGTTGCTGGCAAATGTTTAAAGTTCTTACTAGTACTAAATTTTCTTTCTTAGTTCCTGCTCTGTGACTGGATTTATGAGTTTTCTCCTTTATTAAGGAGTAAAATTGTCCAGTTTTGCCTAATGGTCTTTTTCACTTGGGTGAGCTGTCATTTAGCATGCAAAATTGAGAAACATTTGCTTTTGACATATGGAAACCTGTTAGTAAGCTATACTCACATTTCCTTTATTTACACAAATGTAACATGAAACACCTTAACATCTTTTAAATTAAAATTTATTAAACAAAACTTGGATTTCTCAAAACATGACTATCAGAGAGTGGAGCCACCTTCTCCAAAAGGCTTCAAATACTCTCCATGAAGAGTCCTCAACCTTGTCCTGGTGAGGAGGTGCTCCTGGTCTACCAGACTGGCCATCACCCACTGCGCTGTGAGAGAGCTAGTGGAGAGTGTGAGGGGCTCTCCAGGGTGGTGGGGTGCAGGGGCACCTATCAGGCAAGGCTTGGTGATTTCAGCCACAGGTCACTAGGCTTCTATGCACTTTCAAGATTCCAAGAAAAAAACCCCAAACAAAGCATTTGTCCACGGGATAATTAGGCATAGGATAGTACACAGTGAAAGTATGCACATAAGGGTAGTCTCATGGAGATTCGATTCTTATCTCTTCCATAAATGTGACTGTTTTCAGTCTTTCTTTCTTATACATTATCAATCTTAGATTCTTTAAAGACACATCTGTTTTTCATGCAAACCTTCAATGTACATGTACAAAAAGACACTTGTATATACAAATGAGATAAGAGCAACCCCATCTCCAATAGCCACATGCACACAGGTGTCAGTGTTTTAATGGAGAGTTACTGAAGAGGACCCTTAAAATGTCACATTTCATAAAACTTTCTCCTGTCTAAAGACATAAAAACTTGGCTGGATTTGTTTGCAAAACTGACATTGTCCTCAGAGAGGTTTAGTTTACCTTCTCATGACAATCAAAACAAAACGGAAATTTAAAGGATATGAAACTGCAGCTATCCTTTTTGAAAGGATCATATTAATGCCAAGAGAAGCATCAGAAACCAGGACATTCTCATAAGCATCAGTTGCATAAGTTCAGTGTGCAACTAAATTCAGTGTGGTGTCAAAACGTCTAGAACATAGGCTCATATTAGAATGAGATTTTAGTACCGATACTATCAATTCCCCTGTTGACGGAGTGGAAGGAGCTGTTAGAATGCTGCCCTCATCACTGCGCCTATCTAGACGGCCACATCCAATGTTTGCTACAAGTAGAGAGAGGCAGTAGAGAGAGGATTTGGTTCTCCGAACCCCTCACTCATGCTAAATTCACATCATCCTTGTCATATCTCATTTGGAAAATCTCTTTGTAGAGGTGGTGAGTTCACAATTGCCTATAAAACAAAATCCCCGCTTGGTAAACTCTGCCCGTGCCCTTCATGTGTCAGCACAGCTGCCCATATATCATTAGCACAATCAAATCCATCCCCACACCTTAAGTTGCTGCTTGGGTTTCCCTGCTAATGCATTCCTGCAGTGCCTGCCTTTAATGTTCAGATTTTGCTCGGAATAAAAACAACTGGGTATCCCCACTCTGTATATTCTGAAACTAAAAAGAATCAATTAAACCAGCCATATTTCCATCAGGGGGGCTGCTGCTGCTCCCCAAACAGCTTAAGCTGTCTTCTCATAGTTTATGATGTCAGCAGGATCTCCCGATTGAAATACAGCCTTGAAATCTCACCTACCCCTTCGCTGGCTCTCTGTCTGCAGTATATATTATTCTTGTACTTTTCAGAGACAGCTGTGTGAATTAATGAACTGATGTGAGAATCAGAGTTGGCCTGGAGCCCCATTTAAAAGTCATGTCGATGACCTCATAAAAACAGCAAAGAATGCTTACAGCTTGCTTGTAAAATAAATCCATTTCTTAATAACTCAGAATGCCCACATAATTCAGCACATATTTTAACCCAAAATGATTATTTCATAAGAATGAAAATTTCCCATGAAAAAGACATTTAGCTAACCCAGGCAACTATAAACTTTAATTGATATTTCACAGTATGTACTAGTTTGCTCTCTAGGGAGTGTAAAATATCATTCGTGCACCTGCACTTTAACTCCGGAGTTATAGTATTTCAACCATTAAACATTTTTCATTAAAGCACTTCATATAGAATTAGTCTAATCTGATTTTAACCAAAGTAGTCTATATTTAGTTTTTCACACCATATTAGTGCAAACTGTTAGAACTAAAAAGGCTTCGCTTTAGTTCACTGGCAAAAGCAAAAAGGGTGGGCTGCATGCACTCACTTCAAAGATGGTCCATCGCCCATTTACCATCCTTTGAAACATATACAGCGTTTCTGCACAAAGTCACTCCTGGCCAAGTTGTAGGCACTGAAGAAACTGTGACACATGGTGAGGGCGATTGGTTTGCAAATCTTCCCCCTTTCCTGGGAACAGTCATAAACCCGGCAGAGCAGGGAAGGATGCAGAGTATTGGAGGGGAGGCTGGAAATGAAAAAAATGTGCAAAAATTTGCATCTTATGGTTTGAGTTTTATAGCTATTATCTCGCTGGCAATCTTAGGTGAACAGCTGCAGGATTTTAGGATGTGTGACTTTAACAAGCAAAGGGCTTTCTAAATGCTACAAGTTAGAATTGGATAAGAGGAAGCATCCAGAAAATGTTTAAAAAGAACTACCCTTTCCAGAGAACTTTTTCTCCCTGAAATCAGGCTCAAATCTATTCTTTTTCAGTTAGAACATTAATTTCTCAGACTTGAGAACACCTGAGGTAAATGAAAGTAGCTTTTCATAAACGATGGTTGTAAGTTTTCTGAAATGAGTAAGTCCATAAATACTTCCTGACTTGGTTTCTTTGGGTTTAGCATTTCGTTAAGAAAGCTTACTATCATTTTTTTCTGTTGATGATTCAATTTGACATGCAATTAAATTTAACGTGACAAAGTTAAAAATTTAAATTTAACTGTTGTTCACAGTTAATTCTACTAAACAGACATTGCCAATCTTGACCGAAGTAATTAAAAAAAAAAATGTGGAGGGACTTTCCCTAACAAATGCAATCAATGTAACCTGGTTCTTTGTACCCTCAATGATTCAACAACAACAACAACAGTAAAACAAACAACAACAACAAATAAAGATTATTCATGAGATACTTATTCACATAAGAGAAGATTTTAAAGAATAAGATTTTCATTAGTTTTATTGAGATAATTGAATTTTCTCACATGGTTCTGATAAAAGATATACTAGCTGACGTCATACAACATAAAACTCCTATTACACCCTCCTTGTGTTTGAGAAGTGCACATTGGGTTTTTAAAGTTAAAACACACAAATGTTCTGTTATTTGACTGTTAAAGCTACAAATGTCATATGACCCAGCAGTTCCAAGGCCTTCCTTAGAGTTACCTGAAGTGGGGACCAGCCAGGACAGTGAGCCCCCAGAGCAGAGTGAGGCGAGACCTAGAGAAACCTGCAACAGAGGGGCCCCATTAACCCAGGAAAGGAGTCCTGGGTTAATATTAATAGAAGCAGAGAGCAAAAAGCCACCAGCGAGGGGACCTTTTGCCCACACATTAGGGACTCACTCTTATCTTATACTGGAGAAACAGTTTGCCCTGCTATTGTCAACAGAATATCCAGATATTCTTGTAAAGCATCATACCATATTTTGCTGTGTATAATGTGCCCCTGTGTATAATAAACACCCACATTTTGGGCCCAAACTTTCAGGAAAATACCCCTGAGAAAGTGGCTGGCTCTCCATCAGGAGAGACACATCTGGGGAAGGCTCGTGCTCCCACGGTGACCATGCAGAGAATATAGCACCACTCGCCGACAGCCATCTGCTCTGTGACAGCTGTCCATTTCCTCTCTCTCAGGAGCCCTTCCCTCTCCACCACGTCAGGAGTTGTCACGGAGATGGCTATACATGGGACCAGCGGGGGAGGAATTGCTGAGGCCACTTGACCTACGGGCACCCAGACAAGCCCTTGGGCCTGTGTGGGGCTCTGGTCCCCTCGGCGCAGCCAGGCCATGGCCAACCTCACCAACCCTGCCACTGTCCCCTTCCCTGGTCACAAAGCTTGGCAGAGGCCATTCTAGCCTTCTCCCACCGGGTCCTGAATCATCCCAGGCTGGACCTCCATGTGCCTGGGGGGCCCATACCAGGCATGGTGGCCCTGGGAGGCCCACAGGGCTCCCCTGCTCCTGAACCATAGCACCCATGTATATATATAATGCACATCTTTATGTTCTCAAAAACTTGGGCAAAACACGTGCATTCTACATGGCAAAAATCCAGTAGCTGGGTCTGATCAATCACCTCCCTTCTGACCCTTGTCTGGCAGGAAAGACAGAGGTGGGCCTGTGTTCCTGGGCAGAGTATGGCTATCGAGGCCCCAAGCTTGCAGAGTAAATGCTCTAGTAGTATTTTCTAAACTATCTTTATTATTAGTGGCTGTGGCCACTAATGAAATGAAAGCAAGTCATGGGCGTGGGCCACGCCAGGTGGCTGGGTGGGCAAATGCGAGCCAGTGTGGGTGAGCTCTGGGATTACACCGGGCCTGGCTGGTCTCTTCACCTATTTCTAACCATCCTGTGTGAGGTGCTGAGCAGGAATTAACCCTACAACCTGCGGATGAGGATGCAGTTTCAGGATAATCGGGACAAGCACTCCTTTATGTCCCCTCTCCCTCCACAGACATCAGTATAAGAGGAGGACTGGGAACGGGGAAGGCGGCCTTCTGAGGAACACACAGTGTGTAGTTAGACTCTCCCCCCAAATTGCCGTGGCTGGCTGGCCCATCTGCCTTTACGTTTGAGGGCTACCTGACAGGAGCCTCTTGCCTGAAGGTAACTGGGTCACAAAACCAGCAGAACCCCTACTGGGGCATGCAGGAAGGGGTCAGAAAGGGACAGCAGGGCAGGGTAGTGCCCACCTTCCAGAAGCAGTAGAAGAAAGGAAACACTCCTTATCTGTTATTCTTCTTTTTCTTCCTCCTTATCCCAAATCCCTTGTTCAGTCCATGGAGGAAGTGGTTTAATAAACAGTATCAACTGGCTAGGAGTTTGAACATGAGACAGATTCAGTTTCCCAACACTTACTCTCAACTCTTCTCTGTCAAACTCTCCATTCCCACTGCCTTTTAGTTTTCCTTAATACATTTATCTGACTCTATCTTTTCAAGTCATTTCAATTTATTAAGTCTTCTATTTTAGTTCTCCCCCACACACTGTTTTTGTTGGTAAACTTGAATCTCATATTCATTTTAAGCTTTTCTAGTTCTCAAATCAGCACAGACTGGAGGGGTTAAAAGCAGAAGTGGGCGAGGACTCCTTGCTCCTTATACCTACTCCTGTGGGGGGAGGAGGCCAGATAGTGTCAGCCTGCTTGAAGGGCCACAATGAGGGTGGCTCTTCTGTCCTCTGTCACAGCTTCCTGAACAGCTCTGAGTAGCTCCCAGACCCCTCTGTGGGTCAAGTGTCCACTGTCAGCTAGCTCAAGTTCCCTCAGCACTGCTAATGATTCAGGACAAATACTAACACCTTCATTCTCCAAGACAAGTAGTCCTCAAAGGCCACTCTGGACAGGCTGGCTTAGTTCTGAGTATGCAGCCTCCACTGAAATGAGGCAAACATAATGGTGATTTCCTGATTTCAGCGTGGGTGGTTAATGCAGACAAATATCTTCTGTAAATGCACCAAAGGATGACACATAATATCAATCCTTCAGGTAAAAAACAACGGAGTGAAACAATCCTGTAGTAAATGGAGTATTTTCAGATAAGTGATCCTTGAAAAGAACTCTGCACAAGTCCTGGCCCTATCTCATGTTTCACTGTTAATAATAAAACTATAAAGGGAAGAAAGGAAGGGGGACAGGGAGAGAAGGAAGGGTGAGGATAGTGATTAGAGCATGGAAAGTTGAAAAAATTATACAGTAATTTTGGCAAGGAATACATTATTGATAAATTTCCTTTCTTACAACTTATATCAGAAAAAGTAAGATTAAATGTTAGGAAAGGCACAGAAGTGAATAGAATTGATCGAGGATCCTAGTAATCACTACCAATCTGTGCCTTGGAGTTCTCATTTTTAAAGAAGCTATCTACTAGGGAGAATAGGGAGGAAGGCTTGAGAACGAGAAATCTTGCTCTTGCTCTGCAATGAGACATCTGGTTCATCCGTGGGTCTCTCTTCCTACTCCAATTACACTGGATGCTACTTTTTTGAATCACATAATAACAGTGAATTGAATAGCCATTTCTGTAATATGGTGCATAACAATCAACTTCAAGACTCTACAAATACCTGTAGCAGACAAAAATGCCTAGGTAGGCAGGGGTCCACGGGGCCTGGCTTGGGCCTTGATTCTGCTCTCTGTGAACCACGTGTGTTCTGTCCTCCTCCTGGGACAGACAGGCTCATGTAGGCCGGTCTTCTCAGAAGTGCAACACAGCAACCCAACAAAAGTGCTTTCCAGGCCTTTGCTAGCAAATGTTCTCACTTAACATCTTAAGGACCAAAGCAGCTCACAAAGGAAACCCAATGTAAGGTGTGGGGAAAGTGTCCCACCTTTTTATTAGAACTACAAAGTCACACGGAGAAGTTCTTGAATACAGAAATGGATGAACAATTGGAAACATTAAGAAAAAAAAGATCAGGTGAACTTTTGGAGATGACATATGAGGTAAAATAGGAAATTAAAATTTATCCCCTAATCCCACAATCCACCAATGACTGCTATATTGTTCCAATATTTTTTTTACAGGGATATAAAAATTCTTTTATTTTTTTCAGACTTAAGATCATACTAGAAATACAATTGTGGGATTTAAAAAACCCATAAAGTATATTAGAAGCATTTTTCTATGTCATTGCATATTCTTAGACAATTGGGTTTTGCTGTCTATAAATTAGTTCAGCATAAAGATATGCTGTATTTTATTTAACCATTGCATTACTGTTAGACATTAAGTGTGCAGACATTATTTTCTTAGCAAGTAGTAAGACTGCCCCCAATGATAAAAGACATGTCTCTGAGCCATGGAAGCATGTAGGAATATGAGGATTGGTCAGGCTATACAGCAGGTTGAAAATCTAGGACTGAAAAAAAATCATAATACACTTGTTTGGATATACTTTTGACAATCTGTTTTTTCCTTCTGAAAGGAGGCATCAGCCTTCTCTTAGCTTTTAGTAAACTGTATTTTGGATATAAAACAACAACAAATTATGGTTGGTACTACATATAAAATAACACAGAAGGTCAACATATGTCAGCCTAACTTTGTAGCCGTTTTGGTTTGGTATCACCCTCCTAAGAACAGAAGATTACTCGGAGTCAGAAATTTCAATGGCTGGCTGTTGTTTCAAAGTGATTTTCTAATGATCATGCCATCTTAGCACTGTAAATAGTTGGCCAATTATTTTGAAGGATTAAGAAGCTGTTCTCTATCAAAATATCTGTCCTTCTAACCCATAACAGCCCTGTATTGATTAGTACAGTCATGTCTTTCAAAATGTAAATATGCCCTGGGAGAGGAACATATTAATATTAGGTCATTTAAAAACATAGTATTGAAAAGAGGGAAACTGCATAAAAACATAAAACCCTAAAGATGTACTGAAATTAGATAAGGATAGGGATTGAAACTAATAACTGACAAACTGCTTTTCATTCGCACTGGATAGTGACACTGAAGCTGGGAGAAGAGTGGACACAGGGGAGCCAGTCCCTGGCTGCTGCTTCACGGATTCTTCTTGAGTCTAAATTCTTTTGGCTCATGTGCTCGCAGTTACTCATTCCGGTCACTAGATGGTGCTTTTGTGCACAATAGCTCTTGGCTTTACAACATTTGCTCCTTTCCACCCCTATGGGAAATTCAACATGTACCTCCATCTGCTTAATTACATTTCCCCCCACAAAAGTGATTGCTTTAGTTTTGGCTGGCGGTGTGGCTCACACCTGTAATCCTAGCGCTCTAAGAGGCCAAGGCAGGAGGATGGCTTGAGCTCAGGAGTTCCAGACCAGCCTGAGCAAGAGCAATCCCTGTTTCTAAGGGGTGTTGTGGTGGGTACCTGAAGACCCAGGCATTAGGGAGGCTGAGACAGGAGGATTGCGTGGGCCCAGGAATTTGAGGTCACTGTGAGCCAGCACTCTAGCCTGGGCAGCAGAACAAGACTTTGTCTCAAAAAAAAAAAAAAAAAAAAGAAAAGAAAAAGAAAGAAAAGAAAAAGAAAAAGAAAAAGAAAAAGAAAAAGGAAGAAAGAAAGAAAGAAAAAATTGTAACTTAGAGTTTCTAGAAAAAATATAAAATGTTTATATTAAATATGTCAAGGCAATCAGAAAAAAATAAATATCAGTGTTTGACATCTGCCTAGACTTTTCCAGTAATGTGGTATGAAAACTCTTTGAGAAGAAGAGGAGTAATTTGACATTAACCTCTGTTCCTTTGAATTAACAGATCATCTACTAAAAACAGTGCAACTTCTATGAAATACAGCCTAGTAAGAGTCTGGGCTGAGATTAATTACTATATTGAAAGTTTAGTTCTCTATAAGTAAATAAAGAGTTATTGTTTCCAACCTCACAAAGCAACTTCTTAAATGAAAATTTAACTGATTTACTCTTTTTGCACTCAAATTTGGGGGTCCTATTACTTTGAGACATGTTAGTCTATTGTTAAACATCCCATAAATAAGCATTTTGCTGCTTTCATCCTCCCCCTTTTCAAGAACACCAACAAACAATGCTCTGGGAACTCTTTGAGACCATAGGCAGCCAAACAGAATGGAAGGGCAGCCATTTCTTTTTCCTTCTTCTTTTTTTTTTTTTTTACCATATTGTACTTAGGTGTATTTAAATTTGGCACATCAATTAAAATCTTCATTGTTGTACTTGAACTCCCAAAGTTTTACCAGTTTTTACCCTTCATATCAGTATGCAGACTTTTATTTAATTCTATCCTTGTTAATTCTGGCTAAAAATGATTATCAAGCTTTTTCAATCTGATAGGCAAAAACTATATACCCCTCTTTAGTTTGCATTTCTGTGATTACTAGTGGTTAATCATCTATATATTTATTAGCTGTTTTTAGTTTTTATTGCATTCATTGCCTAATTGTCTACTGACATTTGCTCTTTTTTCCGTAATCTATTATATGACTTTTAAAGATATTCTCCAGTTTACCAATTGCTAGTGTGTATGTATTATTTGTTATCCCAGTATTTTTTAAATGCCTGCAGTAGATTCAATTATTTTTTTCCTTTTTGGTTTCTACCTTTATTCATAGAAAATGCTTCTTCCCCCCCCCCCACTGGATAAAAGATTTATTTATTTATTTATTATTTTTTAATTAAATCATAGCTGCGTACATTGCTATGATTATGGGGCATCATACACTAGTTTCACAGACCATTTGACACATTTTCATCACAATAGTTAATATTCTATTATAAAATTGTTAAATTTTCTTCTAGTACATTTTTCTTACATTTTAATATTTAATTCATCTGGAATTTTTTTTTTTTTTTTTTTTTAGAGACAGAATCTCACTTTATCACCCTCGGTAGAGTGCCTTGGCATCACAGGTCACAGCAACCTCCAACTCCTGAGCTTAGGTGATCCTCTTGCCTCAGCCTCCCGAGTAGCTGGGACTTCAGGCGTCTGCCACAATACCCAGCTATTTTTTTATTGCAGTTTGGCCGAAGCTGAGTTTGAACCCACCACCCTCAGTATAGGGGGCTGGCGCCCTACCCACTGAGCCACAGGCGCTGCCCCTCATCTGGAATTTTGTTGGAAGGGGTGAAGTTGATACACAACTTGTCATTATCTAGTCAAAATTTATATTTTTCTCACTGAATTAACATAATCTAAACTAATTTTTGAAATATATTTAGATATAATTCCTTATTCTATTTTGTTGACTGTATATTTTTGTGTCAATATTATACTGCGTGGTTACTATACTTTTGCATCTTATGTTTCAACATATTGTGTAGCAAGGGTTTCCATTACTATTTTTTAATTTTTCTAATTATCTTCATATATATTTTCTTCCTAAGGAAATTTGGATTTTCTCAGTTTAAGAAATGTCCCTTCTATGCCTATTTTCTTTTCTTTTTTTTTTTTATTGTTAAATCATAGCTGTGTACATTAGTGCAATCACCTGTACCCATTCTAAGATGCACCATAGATGTGGTCCAACCCATTACCCTCCCTCCACCAAAACCACCCCCCTCCCTTCCCCTTCCTTGGCCCTTTCCCCATAGTCTTGTGGTATAGTTGGGTTATAGCCTTCATGTGAAAGCTATAATTTAGCTTCATAGAAGGGCTGAGTACATTGGATACTTTTTCTTCCATTCCTGAGATACTTTGCTAAGAAGAATATGTTCCAGCTCCATCCATGTAAACATGAAAGAGGCAAGGTCTCCATCTTTCTTTAAGGCTGCTTAGTATTCCGTGGTATACATGTACCACAATTTGCTAGTCCATTCGTGGGTCAGTGGGCACTTGGGCTTCTTCCATGACTGAGCAATTATGAATTGGGCTGC
The DNA here is from genome assembly GCA_963574355.1 of Loris lydekkerianus. Classification (NCBI taxonomy): domain Eukaryota; kingdom Metazoa; phylum Chordata; class Mammalia; order Primates; family Lorisidae; genus Loris; species Loris lydekkerianus. The sequence continues at coordinate 16,879 of CAUYPK010060004.1, forward strand.
AATAAACATTCTGGTATAGATGTCTTTGTTATATTGTGACTTTTGGTCTTCTGGGTATAAACCTAGTAAAGGAATTATAGGATTGAATGGCAGGTCTATTTTTAGGTTTCTAAGTATTCTCCAAACATCCTTCCAGAAGGAACGTATTAGTGGGCATTCCCACCAGCAGTGTAGAAGTGTGCCCTTTCCTCCACATCCATGCCAACATTTCTGGTTTTGGGATTTTGTTATGTGGGCTACTCTTACTGG
>CAUYPK010060007.1:0-28848 GCA_963574355.1 Loris lydekkerianus
AATAATTGAGGAATCAGTAGGTTAAATGCTTTTCAATATTCATTGCTAAAGAAAAACTGTAAACTAGCAACAACTTTAAAACTTTAAATAAAGTGCAGAAAACCGTAGCTTAACAGGTAATCAAGCTAAATCACAATCACCTGTATGACCCGAGTATAAGCCGAGTTCGGGGTGGATACTCGAGTATATATGGTATTTAGAATTCAAAGAATTCTAAGAATTCTAGAAGAAGCAGCAAACCAGATGGAGAAAGAAAGCCAAAAAGCCAAGTAGAAAGCCAAGTGAGTTGGTGGTTATCCTGGAAGCCAAGTAAAGAAAGGGTATTAGGAAGGAGAAAGCGAAACACTACAGCCTAGTTCTATACAACATTGTATACCTGTTCATTTCCCCAGCAGACTGTGAGCTCCTTGAGAGCAAGGACTGAATTGCTTCTATGAGGCAAGACCCAGTCTGATCTTCTGGATTCTTCCTCAGTTCTTCCTCTGACCACTATTTTTATCAGTCTTTCTTGGATTTTTTCTTTTTTTTTTATAGCAAAATTTTATCCAAAACCTCACTTATTTGAGGGGATTGACATACTAATGATCCAGTTCATTTCTGTAAAGCACTTTCCTGTTTAGAAAACACATAGGCGGCATCACCTGGATCTTTTCTTAACAGGATCACTACCTAAGGCACATTTGCCTCCCATCCTACCTGGTAGCTCTAGCCTGCTGGAAATTCTCCAGTAACCTACAGTTTCTTTGGAGGTCATTAGCCAGGTTCAGCAAGTTATGGTGACTTTTTTTTTTTTTTTTTAAGACAGCCTCACTTTGTTGCCCTCAGTATAGTGCTGTAGCATCACAGCTCACAGCAACCTCAGATGCTTGGGCTCAAGTGATTCTCTTGCCTCAGTCTCCCCAGTAGCTGGGACTACAGGCACCTGTTACAACACTGTGCTATTTTTTAGAGACAGGGTCTGACTCTTGCTCTGGCTGGTTTCGAACTCCTGAGCTCAAGCAATCCACCTGCTTTTGGTCTCCCTAGTGCTAGGATTACAGCTTGAGCCATCTTGCCCAGCCTTGGTGATATTTATTGAGTGCCAACAGAGTGCCACCCTGCTAGACCATAGGGACAAAGATGAAGCAGAAATAATTTGTACCCTAAAGAAAAATATAGTCCAGTAAGAACTAAGATAATTAAAGACAATTACAGAGGAAGGTGGTAAATGTTAAAATCAACATATATAGAGAATATTGTGAGAGCACAGAGGAGGAAGAGATGAATATATTCTGGATAAACTAAGTTTAGAATTTTGTTCCAGAGAAGGAAATATTTGAGTGGGCCTTGAGAGATGAGTAGATGTTAAGACTAATAGTAAACAAGTGAGGAAAAGGGGTGTACAAAGAGGTATATTATATTCAAGAACATAGAATTAGGCCAGGCAAAGTGGCCCATGCCTGTAATCCTAGCACTCTGAGAGGCCAAGCTGGGTGGATTGCCTGAGCTCACAAGTTTGAGACCAGCCTAAGCCAGAGTGAGACCTCATCTCTAAAAAAATAGCTGAGCATTGTGGCAGGTGCCTGTAGCCCTGCTACTTGGGAGGCTGAGGCCAGAGAATCGCTTGTACGCAAAAGTTTGAGGTTGTTGTGAGTTATGGCGCCTATAGCACTCCACTGAGGGTTACAAAGTGAGACTCTGTCTCAGAAAAAAAAAAAAAAAAATTTAAAAAGAGCATGGAATTGGCTGTGTGAAGTGGCTGACACCTGTAATTCTAGCACTTTGAGATCCCAAGGTGGAAGGATCACTTGAGACCAGGAGTTGAAGATCAGTCTAATCAGTATAGCAAGACTGTCTACAAAAATAGAAAAATTAGTAGGGCATGGTTTTGTGTACCTGTAGTTTCAGCTACTTGGAAGGCAGTGGCAGGAGGATCACTTGAGCCCAGGAATTTGAGGTTGCCTTGAGCTACGATGATGCCACTGCCTTCCATCCTGGTTACTGATTGAGACCTGGTCTCAAAACAAAAAAAAAAAAAAAAAGAAAGAAAGAAAAATTGAGAGAAAACAGAAAGGAAATTGAGAGTAAATTATATGCTGTGTAGAAAGCAATGAGAATCCATTTGGACAGAACTAGATGTCTAAGGATGGAAAGAGAAACATGAAAGAGTTTTTGGGGTCCCAGATGGGGAAAAGCCTTGGTGTGGAGTGGATGGGATGAGAGACAGGTATCTTGGGTCTCACCTTGGCCTTATTGCTGACTTGCTGGAGTCCCCATGTAGTTCCTCCAAGTTTCCTTTTTTTTCTAATGTAACATCCTAATCAGTCTCTGGAAGGGATTTCCTTGGCCTGGCCCTTTCTGTTCTGAGATTTAACCTTCTTTGTGTCTTACTCAAACCCCAGGACCTAGGAACTGAAAATGGAGTCAGAATGGTGATTTCCCAAGAGAAAGAAAGAAATCTGGAGCTCATAGGCTGGAGAAGGAACCCCGTGATTCTATTCGGAGAGGTCCCCAGGATCCAGGAAGAGCCAGAGCTGAGTGGCATGAATTCAGGGCCAGCAAGAGCTTCTTCCTTCCACAAGCCTAAAGGAACATGGCTGGCTCTGGCAGGGCACAGAGGAGCATGTCACAGTCACCTTCTTTTATGCATACAGCGGTATGCTTGGTCTCCAAGGGGCTTTTATATTCATAATTTCCTCTTGTCTACCTAAAATAAGTGACTGAGGAAAAAATCTTGACCAATGGAGGTTTATTAAACCAAAGTTGAGTATACACCCAAAAAACATGAATAGACAAACCTGTGGCTGTTTTTTGAAGGGAAGCTTGGAAGTTTCAATATTTTAAAGACATACAGAAGGAAAATATTAAAAAGAGGGCTGGGCATGGTGGTTCACGCCTGTAATCCTAGCACTCTGAGAGGCCAAGGTGGGTGGATTGCCTGAGCTCACAAGTTTGAGAACAACTTGAGCAAGAGCAAGACTCGTCTCTGAAAAATAGCCAGGGGCAGCGCCTGTGGCTCAAAGGAGTAGGGCACTGGCCCCATATGCCAGAGGCGGCAGGTTGAAACCCAGCTCTGGCCAAAAACTGCAAAAAAAAAAAAAAAAAAAAAAAATAGCCAGGCATTGTGGCGGGCGCCTGTAGTCCCAGGTACTTGGGAGGCTGAGGCAAGAGAATCTTTTCAGCCCAAGTGTTTGAGGTTGCTGTGAGCTGTGATGCCACAGCACTCTTCCAAGGGTGACAAGGGAAACTCTGTCTCAAATATAGATAAATAAATAAAAATAAATAAGCTAAACTAAAATAAAATAAAATATAAAAATAACAGGGCATTGTGGCAGGAGTCTGTAGTCCTAGCTAACTGGGAGGGTGAGGCAAGAGAATTGCTTGAGCCCAAGAGTTTGAGGTTGCTGTGAGCTATGATATTATGGCACTCTACTGAGTGTGACAAAATGAGACTCCATCTCAAAAAAAAAGAAAAGAAGTAAAAAGGCAGGAGTTGGGTGTAGTGAGATAAAATGATTACATTTTTGTGAGACCCAGGAAAATCTACATTTTATATACAATAAGATGAATGTTAGAAAAGGGCGGAAGGAAACATCACTTATGTAGATGTCCCTGGGTAGGTAGAAGAATGTTTGACCCTTTGGGCAGTGCCTGTGGTTCAGTGGGTAGGGCACCAGCCCCATATACCGAGGGTGGCGGATTTGAACCTAGGCCCGACCAAACTGCAATCAAAAATAGCCAGGGGTTGTGGCAGGCGCCTGTAGTCCCAGCTACTCGGGAGGCTGAGGCAAAAAAATCGGCTAAGTCCAGGAGTTGGAGGTTGCTGTGAGCTGTGATGTCAAGGTACTCTACAGAGGGCAATAAAGTGAGACTCTGTCTCTTAAAAAAAGAAGAAGAAGAAGAAGAAGAATGTTCAATACCATTTTGTCTCTCTCTCTCTCTCTTTTTTTTTTTTTTTTGAAACAGTCTCAAGCTGTCACCCTGGGTAAAGTGCTGTGGCATCATAGCTCACAGCAACCATCAACTCTTGGGTTCAAGTGATCCTCTTGCCTGAGTTTAGTACAGAGAAGAGTCTTGCTTTTGCTCAGGCTGGTCTCAAACTTAGGAGCTCAAGAAATCCACCTGCCTTGGCCTCCCAGAGTGCTAAAATTACAGGTGTGAGCCACCGTGTCCGGACCCATTTTGTCTCTTTTTATTTTTATTTTATTTTATTTATTTATTTTGAGACAGAATCTCACTATGTCACCCTTGGTAGAGCACTGTGGCATCACAGCTCACAGCAACCTCAAACTCTTGGGCTCAAGCACTTCTCTTGCCTTAGCCTCCCACGTAGTGGGACTACAGGTGCCCACCACAACACCCTACTATTTTTTTGGTTGTAGTTGTTGTTTGGCAGCCCTGGGCTGGATTCGAACCTCTCAGCTCTGGTGTATGTGGCTGGCGTCCTAGCTGCTGAGCTATAAGCACCGAGCCTTTGTCTCTTTTTAGTTGTCAATGAAGATAAATTTGCAATTCATCATTAGTGTGGGATCCAACAGATTTTAGTTTGAGGAGCTAGATATAGACTGTGGACCTAAAGTTATAATTTGTATGTCCTTGTTTATTGGAGGTCAGCATGAAATTTCTTCCATAAATGATCTGTTGCGTGGACACTCTTTTTTTTTTTTGGTTGCTGTTTTTGGCTGGGGCTGGGTTTGAACTTCCCACCTCTGGTACATGGGGCCAGCGCCCTACTCCTTGAGCCACAGGCGCCGCCCTGGGTGGACACTCTTATCTTCACCCAAGCACTGAGAATTCTGCCCTCATTTAGAAGATGAGAAACCTGAGGTTGGTAAAATGAAGTGATGTGCCTGAGCTGGAGTTACCATTCAAGAATGTCTCTCTTGTGTTCATGCCAACACCAGTCTGTGTTTGGTGATAGCGATCCAAACACAGAGGAATCCTGTCTTGAGTCCCAGTTTGGCGTGGGAGGCATAAGGCAAATCATTAGGGTTGGATACAGTGGCTCACACCTGTCATCCCAGCACTTTGCATGGCCCAGGCGAGAGGATCACTTGAGGCTAAGAGTTCAAAACCAGCGTGGGCAAGAGCAAGACCCTCATCTCAAAAAAAAAAAAAAAAGTCAGACATGGTGGTATATACTGTAGTCTCATACTTGGGGAGTATGAGGCAGGAGGGTTGCTTGAGTCTGGGACTTTGAGGCTGCAGTGAGCTATGGTGACACCGTTGCACTTTAGCCTGGGCAATAGAGCAAGACCTTGCCTCAAAATATATAAATAAATGCAAATGAATAAATAACTAAATAAATGCAAATCATTAGATTAAGCCTTCAAGGGCAGATCTCTGTGTGATTCATCTCACAACACCTAGCACAGTGCTTGGCACTGAATAGCCACTCTGTCTGTGGCAATATGTAGATGTTTGTACAATATGGGTTTGTTTCCTTCAGTCTAATGGAACTGAATTTTAGTTCATGCGATGAATGCTACAGTGGGGATGGGTTCTTAGAGAACAGTGTAACAGCTTAGAGAACAGCTCGGTGCTTATAGCTCAGCGGCTAGGACGCCAGCCACATACACCAGAGCTGAGAGGTTTGAATCCAGCCCAGGCCTGCCAAACAACATTCTTTAGGAGAAGGGCTATGTGGGAGGGAGGGATGTCAGAGAGGCCCCCAGAGTAGATGAAACCTTGTGGAGGAGTCAGGAAAGGACACTCTAGTCAAAAGAGGACAGCATGTGCAAAAGCACAGAAGGTTGGAAGAATGCAGTGTGCCTACAGCATGGCATTAACTGAGGACCTGCTCTGTGGCCATCTTGGCTATGGGCACTGTGAGAGGAACAGGATCAGGAGACAGTGCCCTGTCTTCAACGTACATCCTTGGAGGAGGACACAGAGATGTTGAGAAAGGCTTCCTTGAACAGGTGGGATCTGTTGGGCCTGAGGGATGCTTCAGAGTCAGAAAGGAGGAATGAGCACATCTTGTGGGTGGGAGGGGTCTCCTCTGGCAGGCACTGGGGTGCAGGGGACTGCGGAGAATCCCCAGGCAGGATGTGGAGGGCAGGATGAGGGAGAATGGAGAGCTACACTGGCTGGGCTGGCAGAGGTAGCACACCTTAACTTGGGGCATGAAGTTTGTTTTACCTCAGGGTCATGCAGTATCTCATCTATTTTCTGTCCTTGAGGCCTCTTTGGACCTGACTCAAGGTTTAGGATAGATAGATGGGTTAGAAGAGGTCTCTGGATTCTCTTGCAATTTCCTAGAAAGCCAGCCCCAGAGAGGCCATGCCCGGTGGCTCACACCTATAACCCTAGCGCTCTGGGAGGCCAAGGCAAGTGGATTGCCTGAGCTCAGGAGTTTGAGACCAGGCTGAGAGAGAGACCCTGTCTTTAAAAATAGTTGGGCATTGTGGTGGGTGCCTATAGTTATTCAGGAGGCTGAGGCAAGAGGATCACTTGAGCCTAAGAGTTTGAGGTTGCTGTGAGTTATGACGCCATAGCATACCCAGGGCAACACAGGAGACTCTGTCTCAAAAAAAAAAAAAAAAAAAAAAAAGAAAAGAAAAAAGAAAAGCAGGCCCCAGAAGGGGTGCACCAACCAGCTTGGCCCCTATTTGCATGGTGGGTTTGCATAGATTTGCTAACTAAAGCAAAAAGAGAAAGTGGGCAGAGTGTTGGAGAGGCAAAGGCTGAAGAGACACAAACCCACACACAAACGTGCATACAACCTCACCATTGCACAGAGGTATAGGCAAAATAAAGACTCCCCCAAACATGTTTGTATCTTAATCCTAGATCCTGTGGCTATATTATCATATATGGCAAAAGGGACTTTGTAGATTTGATTAAGGTAAGGACTTTGAGATGGGGGTAGTAATCTTGGATTATACATGTTGACTCAGTCTGTTCACATGAGTCCTTAACGTTGGGAAGCTTTCCCAGCTGTGGTGAGAAAACAAGATGTGACAAAGAAGGACCTTGCTGGCTTTGAAGATGGAGGAAGGGGCTATGAGCCACGGAATGCAGGTGACCTCTAGAAGCTAGGAAAAGAGGAGAGATCTTTATTTTAGCCCTGAGACCCACGTTTTACTTGTAAGTTAATAAATTTGTGTGGTTTCTGTTATGGCACCCATAGAAACCTAATGTACAATCCAATAAAAATCTAATGCAAGCCGGCATGGTGGCTCACCTGTAATCCTAGCACTCTGGGAGGCCAAGGCAGGTGGATTGCTTGAGCTCAGGAGTTTGACACTAGCCTAAGCAAAAGCAAGACCCTGTCTCTACTAATAGAAAAACTAGGGCAAGAGGATTGCTTGAGCCCAAGACTTGGAGATTGGTATGAGCTATGACACCACAACACTCTATCCAGGGCAACAGCTTGAGACTCTGTCTAAAACAAAAAAAAAAAAAAAGAAAAAAGAAAGGAAGGAAGAAATCTAATGTACTAGCCAGGCATGGTGGCACAATCCTATAGTCCTACCTACTTGGGAAGCTCAAGAAGCAGAAGGATCCCTTGAGTCCAGGAGTTGGAGGCTGCAGTGAGCTGCATTCCAGCCTGGACAGCAGAGCTGGGGTGGTAGTGGAGGAGCCCCCCCCCCCCACCAGGAGAAGAGACCTTAAAAGAGAGGGAAGCCAAACCTCATTTTACATTTCAGGTGAGGAAACTGAGGTTCCACTGTCTCCTCCCCATTCCAGCTTGTGTTTCTCTCCACCATTGTCCCTTTGCTTTCAGCCTCCAGGGCCAGGTTCATTTCACCAAGATTCACTTAGTCTAAACTGAACCAGTATTGGCAGGGTGCAGTGGCTCACACCTGCAATCCTAGCACTCTGGGGAGGCCACTGCAGGGGGATCCCTTGAGGTCAGAAGTTTGTTTGTTTGATTGTTTTGAGATAGGGTCTTACTCTATTGCCTTGGGTAGAGCACTGTGGCATCACTGTAGCTCAACCTCAAACTCTTGGGTTCAAGCAACCCTCTTGCCTCACCCTCCCAAACAGATAGGACTACAGGTACCACCACCATGCCTGGCTGAGGTTAGGAGTTTAAGATCAGCCTGAAGAAGAGTGAGATACCATCTCTACTAAAAATGGAAAAATTAGCTGGGCCTGGTGACACATGCCTTTAAATCCCAGCTACTCAGAGGGCTGAGGCAGGAGGATCGCTTGAGCACAGGAGTTCAGTGAGTTCAATAAGGCTTCAGTGAGCCTAGGGCAAGAGTGAGACTCTCAATTAAAAAAAAAAAAAAAATTGAATGAGTTTCAGACACAGAAATCAGAGGTGGTCTCCAGGGATCATTCTGGTCCCTACTACCATCTCACCCTTTACTCAACATGCTCACATTTAACCAACAAATACTGAACATTCACTATGTGCCAGGTACCACAGTGAATACACACAAAATGTAACACAAATCCCCACTCTGTGAAATTTATTATGTAATGGCAGGAGACAGGAAGACAGTCACAGAAATGCAGATGTTGGTAAGTATGGTAAAAAGAATAAAGACTTTTCCCAGCTTCCACAGAATGGAGCGTGCCGGGGTGATGATGGACACAATATTCCAGAGAGGATGAAGACCTTTGAACACATTCCTAAAGAAGTGAAAGAGGGAGCCAGATGGAGATGGAGAATGAAGATTTGGGGCTAGAATCAGCATCACCCCCAGAAGCTGCCACTCATAGTCTTGATATCCCAAATACACACAGCAGTACCTCCCCCCAGATTCTCCATCTCAGAAAATTGCACCAATATCTCCCCACTTCATAAGCCAGAAACCTGATTATTTTTGCCCCTTACCTCTCCTCCTCCTATATCCAAAAAGTCTCTGCGCAGTTGACATTTTATTTACTCAGCAGATTTTATTTACTAAGTATGACTCTGCTATTTCTCCTTTCCCCATTGCACTCCATCTCTATTCCACTTCCCCTTTTCCTCATCTCAGCTCATGGCCACGCCACTCTTCCAATAGCCTATCAGGACCTACTGTAGATTATTTAGTACCATCGGCAAGTCACTCAGACCTGGCCTTGGTCATGATGGTGGAACCTGGGTTTGAAGGGCAAGGATTTTATGGACTGTATGGTGTCAGAAGTTCATTGGCTGAAGCCACACCTCCCTCTCTTTACAAACAATGGGCATGGTGGGGTAGGTCCCAACGATGTTGGTACCCGTGCAGAGGTGGGATTAACATGACCATGGTTGCTGGAATAATTATAGGGAGCAAAGGTCCCAGATCTGTGATCAATTTTCATTAGAAGTATTTGCTCAGAAACATTCTTATGACTGAAGAAGCCATGAGGAGCCAGTACTTCTGTCTATGAACTCTGTTGACTGTCTCACGAGAATGAATCAGCAAGTAGCTGAGGTAGTGTTGATTTCCTGATTGAGTCTATTGTTAAATTCAGTCTATTGTTAAAAGCATTGTGTAGATGCTCACAAGTAAGTAAGTGTGACTATTGTAACTACTGGGTTTGTGACTGGTTGGACTTAAAGATTAGTGCAATGAGTACTCTGTTTTTCCTTGCAGTCTTGTGTTAGTGATTAACTTCTGAGTGGCTGTAGTAAGGTTATAAACCAGTTTTTTTCCTCAGAGCCAAAAAGAGGCAACACTAATTGCCAAGATGTTACTAGTTTTCTATTGCTGCATAATAAACCACTCCATAAACTTGTGGTTTATTTTTGCAGTCAAGATTGAGTAATAAAATAAATATGATGAGGATATTTGTATAGTCTCAAGTTGTCTCCCCACTTATTACTTACAAAGGAAAAAGTAACACTTATATGTTAAAGAAACTTCTTTAACCAAATGATTACCATCAATAAGACATAGCCACATCGTGTACCCCTTGCTACAAAGCACTGAGAAAGGGACATCGCTTCTTCAGTTTTCTTGCCAAAAATGCATAATTTCAATCTAATTATGAGAAAATATCTAACAAATCCAAATTGAGGGACAGGCTGCAAAATAACCGACTGATAATTCTTCAAAAGTGTGAAGGTATGAAAGACGAAGACAGGCTAAGGAACTGTCACAGATAGGAGAAGACTAAGGGAACATGACAACTAAATGGAATCTGGAATCATGAATTAGATCCTCAACAAGAGGAAGGACATTGGTGGGAAAACTGGCGAAAATGGAATAAAGTTTGTATAATAGTTAATAGTACTGTGTCAGGCTCGGCGCCTGTAGCTCAGAGGCTAGGGCACCAGCCACATACATCAGAGCTGGCGGGTTCGAATCCAGCCCCGGCCTGCCAAACAACAATGACAACCAAAAAAACAAAAAACAAAAAACAAAAAACAATCAGCTGGGTGTTGTGGCAGGTGCTTGTAGTCCCAGCTACTTGGGAGGCTGAGGCAAGAGAATCGTTTGAGCCCAAGAGTTTGAGGTTGCTGTAATCTGTGACACCATGGAACTCTACCCGACGTAGTGAAACTCTGCCTCAAAAAAAAAAAATAAATAAAATAAAATAAAAATAGTATTGCTTCAAATGTTAATTTCTTGATTTTTAAAGTAAATGAACTTTGGTATGTAAAATGCCAACATTTAGGAAAGCTGGATGAAAGGCATTCAGGAACTTTCTTCATGCAATTTTTCTGTAAGTCTAAAATTATTTCAAAATACAAAGCTTTTTAAAAATCAAATAAACTTAGTGACTTGAAACAACAACCATTTTATTATATTTCAAGATTTTGTGGGTCATGAATTTGCACAAGAGTCAGCTGGGCATTATTCTGCTCCATGTGGCAGCAACTACGGTCGCTTGGTGGAAGTCAGCCAGTTTGTAGGCTGGTCTTGAGCATCCAAGGTTGATTTCTGCATGTTTGGCACTTGGGCATTATCTGGAAGGCTGGTCTCGGCATGGGCCTCCTCCTTTCTGTGTAGTCCCAGGCCTCTCCCATGATCTCTCCTGTGAGGCTGTCAGACTTCTTCCATGGTAGCTGGAAGATCCAAGATATACAGAGGTGGAAACTAAGGTATACCTGAGGTACACAGATCTCACTTGTCAATGATCAAAGAATATTTTCCCTTCTCTAACCCAAATCACACATGGGAAAAGGTTTTCCCACCTCTCCATTGCACAGGATTGGATTAATCATAACCCTTGGTTCTTGGCACACCCATCATTGGTCCAGATGCCTTATTTTCCTATTTGTTTGTTTGCAAGCAAACAAAAAATCAAAAATGCCTTATGTTTTTCCTTTTGATGGCACTTGTGATTTGTATACCTGCTTGATAATATGAGTAGGAAGAACTTGTAATGAAAAATCTATATGTATCTCTGATTGGAATGAGGTACGTGATATTCTTATTTCTTAAATATAATGTTTCCTTTATTTGCATTACTTAGAAAAACTTAATAGCAAGACAAAAAATTGTGCAGTCTAGAAGTTTTCTGAAGCTCTGAAAGCTATTCTAAAAGGTATATATAGGCTGTGGTTGTTTTTTTTCAGCTAAATTTGCTGAAGGCAGGCAGGAAAATAAGATGCTGTATCTGGGCTGGGTGTGGTGGCTCATGGTTATAATCCTGGCACTCTGGGAGGCTGAGGAAGGTGGATTGCCTGAGCTCACAGGTTTGAGACCAGCGTGAGAAAGAGCAAGACCCCGTCTCTAAAAATAGCTGGGCATTGGGGCAACAAAGTGAGACTCTGTCTCAAAGAAAACGAGAAAGTGGGGATGAGAGGGGGAGGCAGGTAGGGTGTCCCCCCACCCCAGACACCTGGGAGCCCAGTTTCTCTGTGTGTTCTCCTCCAGTGGCCCTCCCACTTGCTGTCCTGGCCCCATTTGCTGCTCACCTGTGGGCCTCCCCCAGCTCTGAGCTTGCCTCTGCCAGCGCACCTTCCCCCCAACCTCATAACCAGGGAGGGGTTGTTGCCACGTGATAGCCCCCCTCCCCCACCGCCTCCCATGGCATCTGGTCAGGCATCATGAACAATGGCTGACAGTTCCTCAGTGGCCTATGCTAACTCTGGCTCAGCTCTCCTGTCTGTCCTCAGCTGCGGCTGAGTGTGGTGGCTCATGCCTGTAATTCTAGCACTTTGGGAGGCCGAGGTGGGTGGATTGCTTGAGCTCATGAGTTCTAGACCAGCCTGAGCATCCCCACCCCCATCTCTACTAAAAATAGAAAAACTGAGGCAAGAGGATCACTTGAGCTCAAGAGTGGGAGGTTGCTGTGAGCTATGACATCACAGCACTCTACCCAGGGTGACAGCTTGAGACTCTGTCTCAAAAAAACAAACAAACAAAAAACAACAACAACAAACAAACAAAACCCTCAGCTGCCCTGGGATAGAGGGATGGGCTTCCAGCAGAAGCCCGAGGCTGGCTGGAGCCCCCTTTCCCCTCAGTTCCCACCCCCCATCAGTGGGTCACGTTCTGCGGTATCTCTGTGCAAATTTGTGAGGACTTGCACAGAACACTGGTGAAAGAGGGGAAGTCTAGAGAGGGTGGTGGCTCCCTCCAAGATCACAGGGCAAGCTAGTGCCGGAGCCTGGACACATAGCACTGTTGGGTGGGAAGCAGGTGGAGAGGTGCCTCCTCCAGACTGGGACAGGGCTCCCTGGCTCTACACACTCTTCACTCCTGGGCTCAGCTGGCCTGTGGGGTATGCAGGGTGGGCGGGCAAAAGATCTGGGCTTGGGAGGGGCCGTGAAACCTGAGAGAGAGTCATGCATTTGCTGCCTCTCCCTCCCTCAGGCCTTGTCATCTATCACTGTGGCTCCCTGGCAGGATTAGATGGATGTGACCTGGAGGATGACACCACTGCTGCTTCTGGCTTTGAAGACTGCTGTGCATCTTCGGCCATACCACCCTGAATGCGCCCGATCTCGTCTGAAGACTGCTGTGGGGTGCCCAGCCCAGAACTCCACAGGCCAAGACGGACCTGCTCAGTGTCCACATGGATGCCAAGCATCACAAAACAAAGCCAAGCACCAAGGACGATATGTATGGCCAGGTGAGAATGGAGTGAGGTCTGGTGTGGGGAAGGGAGAATCTCTTGATCCTGACAGAGAAGTAAGGAAGATGGGAAAGTCACCTTGGGAGGTGATGGGGGAAGGAAGGCATCTGAGGTGACCCTGGAGGGCATGCCCACAGGATGCCACCAAATCTACAATAATAGGGGACTATGTGTCTAGTATCCACTGTGAGCTAAGTGCTTTCCTTATACCATGTTAGTGAACATGCCCAAAGGGACTGCCTGGTAGGTGGGTGGAGGTCTCTACTTACACAAATGAGGAAATAGGCCCAAAGAGGGAACTGAGGAGAAGGATCACCAATACCTTTCCCAGCCTTAATTATGTGGCAGCCCACAGAGCCCAATGGCAAGATACAAGAGAAGATGGGTTCCTCATGGTCATGGTGCAGGAAACATGCACAAACAGATCAGTACTGAAGAGATAGTGACAAATCAGATATGTTGGGAAGACTTCCCAGGAAAGGAGCTGTTGACCTTGGCCTTGGAGTATGAGTAAGCATTTTCCAGGAAGACAAAGCAGGAAAAGGCAGCCTGGCACAGGGCAGAATGTACACAGGTCAGATGGTGACAGCACGAGCAATGGCAAGTCTCATGTGGCCAGAGCCAAGGATGCTGCTGCCCACAAAGAAGGAGAGGGGAGGCCAGAGCCCCCATTCCATAGGTAAGGCTACTGAAGCAGCTTGAGAAACCTGGGCTTCAATCTGAACTCCAGCCTCAGGAGAGATGTCAGTATGTCATTCCATCTGGTCTCCTTGCCTGCTCCTCACAGGTTTCACACTGCTAGAGCCTGGGGATGTTCCCAGGGAGAGACTGTGGCATGGACAGACTCCAGGGGGGAAAAGCCCAGAAGCCCCATGACATCTGAGTCATTTCTACCATATCACTTGCTTTTTTTTTTTTTTTTTTAAGACAGTCTTACTCTATTTCAGCCTAGCTCACAGCAACATCAGACTCCTAGGTTCAAGTGATACTCCTGCGTTAGCCAAGTAGATGGGACTATAGGCACCTGCCACATGCCTGGCTAGTTTTTCTATTTTTAGTAGAGATGAGGGTCTCCACTTTCTCAGGATGGTCTTGGACTCCCAAGCTCAAGTGATCCTCCTGCCTCAGCCTCCCGAAGTGCTGGGGTTACAGGTGTGAGCAATTATGCCTAGCCTGCTTTTTTTATTATTGTGGCAAAGCATATATAACATTAGGCCAGGCGAGGTGGTTCACACCTATAATCCTAGCACTCTGGGAGGCCAAGGTGGGTAAATAGCTTGAGCTCAGGACTTTGAGACAAGCCTGTGCAAAAGGGAGACCCTGTCTCTACTAAAAATAGGAAAACTGAGGCAAGAGGATTGCTTGAGCCCAAGTTGGAGGTTTCTGTGAACTATGATGTCACAGCACTCTACCCAGGGTGACAGCTTGAGACTCTGTCTCAAAAATAAAAAGGAGACCCTGTCTCTAAAAGTAGCTAAGCATTGTGGTGGGTACCTGTAGTCCCAGCTACAAGGGAGGCTGAGGGAGAGAATCTCTTGAGCCCAAAGGTTTGAGGTTGCTGTGAGCTGTGATGCTACAGCATTCTACCAAGGACAAGAAAGTGAGACTGAAAAAAAAAAAAGCATATGTAACATAAATTTACCATTTTAGCCAATTTTACTTTTGTAGAGACAGAGCCTCACTTTACCGCCCTCTGTAGAGTGCTGTGACGTCATAGGACTCACAGCAACCTCCAGCTCTTGGGCTTCCGAGATTCTCCTGCCTCAGCCTCCTGAGCAGCTGGGACTATAGGCGCCTGCCACAACGCCCAGCTAGCCCGGCTATTTTTTTGTTATAGTTTGGCCGGGGCTGGGTTTGAACCCACCACTCTCGGTATATGGGGCCGGTTCCCTACTCACTGAGCCACAGGCACCACCCATTTTAGCCAATTTTAACGGTACAGTTAAACTGTACAGTTCTGTAGCATTAAATATGCTCCTATTGTATGACCGTCACCACCATCCATCTTCAGAACTCTTTCATCCTCCAAAACTGAAATTGAAACTCTGTATACACCAGTTCATTTGCTTTTTTTTTTTTTTTTTTTTTTTTTTTTTGACAGAATCGCCCTTTGTTGCCCTTGGTAGAGTGCTGTGGCGTATAGCTCACAGCAACCGCAAACTCCTGGGCTCAAGAGATTTTTCTTGCCTCAGCTTTCCAAGTAGCTGGGACTACAGGCGCCTGCCACAACACCCAGCTATTTTTAGAGACGAGGTATCACTCTTGCTCAGGCTGGTCTTGAACCTAGGAGACCTGCCTCAGCCTCCTAAGTGCTGGCATTACAGGTGCACTTCATTTGCTTTTTAAAACCCTCTGCAGCACCTCCTCTTTGCCAAGAAATGGTGCAGAGGCAGACCTTTGCAAGAGACAGATGACTGTAATTCTGAGGGCCACAGAGCTCAGGGAGTGTCCATTTTTTCCAAGTCCTTACTATCACCCTAGGCTAGGGAGTGATTTTCATTATATTAATCAACTCTTTCGGACACAGCAACCACTGATTCTGACTGGCAGGCCAAGCAGGGGTCGTGCAGGGTGACCAAGAGTTGGGGGATCCATGGCTTGGAGCCCATAGCTCAGTGGTTAGGTCACTGGCCACATGCACCAGGGTTGGGGGTTCAAACCCAGCCAGGGCCTGCTAAACACCAATGACAACAATAACAACAGCAAAAAAAAAAAAAAAAAAAAATAGCCAGGCGCTGTGGCGGATACCTGTAGTCCCAGCTACTTGGGAGGTTGAGGCAAGAGAATGGCTTAAGCCCAAGAGTTTGTGGTTGCTGTGAGCTGTGATGCCAGAGTACTCTACTGAGGGTGACATAGTAAGACTGTCTAAAAAAAAAAACAAACAAAAAAAACAGTTGGGGGATCCAACAGGAGTGTGCTTGAATTTGGGCAGGCCGGCGAGAGTGCTCTGCATCAGCTTGCAAGGAGCTAGAAAGAGGTAGATTTGGCTCCACCATTGTGGATTTCTTACCAGGTGCCCAGAGCCATCACATCTACCCTCTCACTTGGCCCTTGGTGGGTATCAGTACGAGAGTTCATCTCAGATTTTAAGCAATTGCTTCATAATCATGAAGATTTTCTGAGTCCTGGCCTAGAGTAATTACTAAGACAAACTACCACTTCCACTTGTCTTACCTGCCTTGAATTTGTCTTTGCAGAATTGCCTTTCTCACATGTAGTAAGGTCATGTTCAGGCTTATGTGCTGACCATAGCTCCTCTGTACCCCACCACTCTGAGGAGCTACCTGGAGTCCCTTAGCCTGGAGACCCAAACCCTGGAGAGCCAGGCCAGCCCCTGACCTCCACCCTCCTCCCTGTCCTGAGCTAGAACCTTAACTCCACTATTTTTCAGGGGTGCAGCTTACTTACATTCTATAAAAATGGGGTAAAAATTTTTACCGGGTTGTTGAGAGGATAAAGTGCAAACACCTCAGGGACTTTGCACTTACTGTTTTCTACACCTAGAGTGTTTTTTACCACTCTCACAACTAAAACCATAAACTCCATGAGGGTAGAGATGTGACCTACTTTGTTCCCTGCAGTTTTCCTAGCACCAAGCACAGTGCCTGATGTATAATAAATATTCAGTTATTAATAATATTGGCTGGGTGCAAAATGAATAATATAAATAACCAAAATAATGTGAAATAACTTTTTAAACTATTTAATGTTATACAAATAATTACTCTCCCAGATCGTGGCTGCCCCTCATCTCCCACATCCCCTGTATTATTCTCTGCTAAAAGTCTATGTTGTAATCACCTCTGCCCCCAAAGGGACTTCCCCAGCAGGTGTTCCTCAGGATGACCGACCTGGGGTAGAGGAGCCGGAACTTGGAGGAGGTGGTTGTGGTGGAGGAAGGACTTAGTCCTGTGCCTTCACCGCCCAGTGCAGTCCCTAGAGGAAGAATGCCTGCTGCCTTGTCAGCACCAGCCAGGAGGACACTTCCCACATGTTAAACTTTAACTGGGACCACTGTAGCAAGATGGAGCCCGCCTGCATGAGCCACTTCATCTAGGACAATTGCTGTATGAGTGTTCACCCAACCTGGGGCCCTGGATGCAGCAGGTATGGGAGCCAGTGCTGTCCCCACAAACATGAGCCTCAGCAGAGGGCAGAGCTCACCAGGTTCTTACAGGCAGGGCTTGGTCCAGGAAATAGTCTGAGGGTGGTGGAGACACTGCCCCTCCTCCAGGCCAGGCCCTCATCAAGGTTGTGATTGCTGAAATACCTGGCTGACAGGAGCCACTCAGGTAAACCAGAACTGGCAGGGGTGATGTAGAGAGAGGGTCCTGAATGTGCCCCTGTGCAAAGAGAACTGAATGCTGGTGGGAGGATTGTCGAACCTCCTACACCTGCAAGAGCAACTGGCACAAGGGCTGGAACTGGAGCTCAGGTGAGGGTTGGGGTGGAGATATGGGGAATGGGATTTGGAGTTGGAGAAGAAGGTCTGGCCCAAAAACTGAGGGTCCCGTGTTTTTCCCCAGGGGTTAATGAGGGCCTAGACAGGACCACTTGCCGCACATTTCAGTCCTTACAGCTGAGGGAGCAGCCACTGCATCCAGATGTGGTTCGACCTGGCCCACGGAGAAAGTGGCAACGTTCTATCCTGAGGCCATAAATGCTAAGGCCATGACACCGGGTTTAGGGCCCAGGACATCAGTTCCTAGTCCAAGAAGGGTCTCTAGGGTTCCTTTGACAGCCTATCTAATAGACAGATCCACATGTGTCTTGTAAATAATTTGGGGATGTGTGGGTTCGGGAGACACATTGCTTCATCACTCCTTTTGAGAGGCTCCAAATAGGGCTGAAACTAGCCCGAAGTTCGCTGACAAATAAGGAGTAGAAGTCAAGTTAGAAGCCAGGCATTTAATCCCTTAGTCAGGGGCTCTTACCCCTGCACTGATTGTCCTCATCACCCCTGCACTACAAAGGGATGAGGGCATAGTAGAGGGAAGGTGGGCAGAAATGGCACATGAGTTCTTGAGCTCCTGGTAGGAGAAGAGTTTCTTTTCCCTTCCTTCATTAGATACAGGCTGGGGAGGTACTGGTGGGAGACCTCAGTGATGAACACCTGCCTTGTTTCCCTTTTTAAAAATGAAATAGTGTAGGCCAGGCATGGTGGCTCACGCCTGTAATCCTAGCACTCTGGGAGACCGAGGTGGGTGGATTGCCTGAGCTCACAGGTTTGAGACCAGCCTGAGCAAGAGCAAGACCCCATCTCTAAAAATAGCTGGGCACTATGGTGGGTGCCTGTAGTCCCAGATACTCTGAAGGCTGAGGCAAGAGAATCGCTTAAGCCTAAGAGTTTGAGGTTACTGTGAGCTGTGATGCCATGCCACGGCACTCTACCAAGGGCAACAAAGTGAGATTCTGTCAAGAAAGAAAGAAAGAAGGAAGGAAGGGAGGAAGGAAGGAAGGAAGGCAGGAAGGAAGGAAGGAAGGAAGGAAGGAAGGGAAGGAAGGGTATACATAGTGTACGTGGTAAAATATTATACTTGAATTCCAGGCTCAATTCCCTGAGTAGCTTGGGGATTAGGACACCAGCCACATGCATGGGGACTGCTGGATGCAAACCCAGCCTGGGCCTGCTAAACAACAATGACAACTGCAACAAAAAAATAGCTGGACATTGTGGTGGGTGCCTGTAGTCCCAGCTACTAGGGAGGCTGAGTCAAGAGGATCACTTGAACCAAAGAGTTTGAGGTTGCTGTGAGCTGTAACGCCATGGTACTGTACCAAGGGTGACATAGTAAGACTCTGTCTAAAAAAAAAAAAAAAAAAAGAATTCCAGAAGAGGATTGTTGGGTAAAAGGTACATATAATTTTGATGGTTACAATTTTATAGGGGTATTATCAGTGTGCCCCCCCCATCAGCAAAGTAGGAGAGTTCCCCTTTCTCTGTAGTCTTGTCACCACAGCATGGGGCATCAGATTGTGATTTTCTGCTCATCTGACAGGAAGGGAAAAAGGCATTCTCAGTGTCTCATTCCCAAACCATTGTCCCTCTGATCTTTTCATATTGACCTGTTGAGATCTAGTTTATTCTTTTAAATTTCTTGACATTTCTAAAAAGCATAGATCAGTTATTGAGTTATTTTGTAGAATATCCTTCCATGTTGGGTTATCTGTTTCTTCATGATTAATTAAGGTCATGCATTTTGGGCACAAATACCCCAAAGCAACACTATGTATTCAGTGCATAATGGCGGGAGGCACATGGTGCTGGGTTTTCCCATTCCTGGTGGAGTTAGTCATGTCTGCCAGATTGCTCCACTTCCCTTTTCCCCTTTGTAACTGGTAAGTATGTTATAAGGAGAGACATCGAGAACTATAGCTATCCTATTTGTCAGCATGCTTTCACTCCTAGGTTTTACTATTTGATGGAGATTTTTTAACTATAGAAAAAAAAACTAAAAATTTCTTATATTATGTGACAGTCCCTTTACTGACCCTTCAATGCTTTCCCATGGTTATATTCTGTGAAAACGATTTTTTTGTTTTTGTTTTTGTTTTTTTCAAACAGAGTCTCATTATGTTGTCCTCAGTGGAGTGCTCTGGTGTCACAGCTCACAGCAACCTCAAACTCTTGGGCTTAGGCGATTCTCTTGCCTCTGCCTCCCGAGTAGCTGGGACTACAGGCGCCTGCCACAACACAGGCTATTTTTTTTTTTTTTTTTTTGGGGGGGTTGCAGTTGTCATTGTTGTTTAGCAGGCTAGGGCTGGGCTTGAACCCACCAGCCACAGTGCATGTGGCTCGTGCCCTGCTCACTGAGCTACAGATGCCAAGCCCATGAAAACCTTTCTTAATGGCATAGAAGGTCCTGCCCCTCCTCTGAGACTTCATGTCAAATCATTCCTTCCCACACCCCCAAAAATAAGCTCCAGTTACTCTTTCTGTGTTGGGGCTTTTGCTCTAGCAAATTCCTTCTCTGTGTGGCTAGAATGTTCTTCATTCTTCCTCTATAGGCTGGTTCCTAGTGGACACTTAGATCATAGTCTTCAATACCCACCTACCCCCTGCCAAAAAAAAATCACTGCTTCCACTCAACCAAAAGAAAAGCCACCCAGGCCTGGCTCAGTGGCACACACCTGTAATCCTAGTACTCTGGGAAGCTGAAGTGGGTGGATCGCTTGAGCTCATGAGTTGGAGACCAGCCTGAGCAAGAGGGAGACCTCATGTCTACTAAAAATAGATAAATGAAGCCTCTTTGCCTACTTGCTCTGGCAATGGAGGCCCAATTCACTGTTTACGCTGAATTTACCCTGCTTTGTTAGCTTTCTTACTCTGTAAGCCTATCTTTCTCTTCCTCAACAAACTTTGTTTCATACTTCTCTTAAAAATAAACAAACAAACAAACAGAAAAACTAGCCAGGCACTGTGGCAGAATCATTTGAGCCCAGGAATTTGAGGTTGCTGTGAGCTATGATGCTATAGCACTCTAGCCTGGGACAACAGAGACTGTCTCAAAAAAACAAACAAAAAAAAAAAAAAATAGGAAGTCACCCAGGTGCTTTCTCATCATATCACTCTGTCCCTTTGTGATTTCTGTCCACTGTGTTTGTTTTTGCCTTTTCTCTAGCAAAACATACACTCCTGAAAGGAGAGTTGTGTCTATGTTATGCTGTGCCAGATCCCCAGGGCCTGGTTCAGTGCCTGGCATGAAGGAAGCACTCAGTAAGTTAAGGAATCCCCATACTCATTCTGTCAGTCAACAAATGCTTTCTGAGTAACCAGTCCACTGGCCCATGCTGGTCTCACTTGACAGGAAAGGAACTGAGTCCCTTGCAAAAGAACTGTCCCCTTGTGGGGACAGAAAGATCTGAAAACCAATAACTCTTGGAATAATGAATAGGCTTTCATAGAGGGAAGCACAGAGTGTGGGGTTGTTCTGTGGAAACCTGAAGGGTCAGGGAAAGCTTCCAGATGAGAAATGGTTGCCAAGCACAAAACAGCAGCATTCCATGGAGAGGTCTCAGCAAATACAGAGGCTTGGAGGTAATAGAAGCACAAGCAGAATTCCAAGGTGGCAGAGACAGGAATTATAAGGTGACGTTGGCAGGAGATATGGCCAAAGAAGACATACTGGATTTGTAAGCCTTCGGATGGGGCCTTGAGGGCCCCCCACAGAGCTTCTATCTTGCAGCTGCTACATTAAGAAGTCAGGCTGGGAATCACACTCAGATCTGTAGATCCCACAGCTGGAGGAATGAGTGATGTGAACTTGCATGTGCAATAGGCTGGCGCTCAGGAGAAGCTCAGAGTTCTCCCCTCCCTCACTGTGAGGCCCCTTCCTACTCCCTGGAGCCTGGAGTCTCCACCATTGTGGGTCAAACACCTTCCTGTTATCTTTGCCTGCTCACAGGGCAGCCTTTCTGTCAGGGTCAGAGGGATGCCAATGGTTAACCTTGCAGGTATTAAGCTTCCAGTCCAGGCAGATACCTGGACACTCTCTAAAGTAGCTGCCTGACTCTGTTCCTCCCAGCTGGACAAATGGCCCTAGCACCCAGGTTCCAGATGTGTGTATCACCTCATGATTCAGAGTAAGGACTCAAGACTCAACAAGTGTCCAGGGGCCTGGTTCCAAATCTCACTCCTGCACAGGAGGGGCCATAAAATCCACCTAATGATTATCCCCTAAGCCAGGGGTGGAGGTCAGAGGGCAGGAGCTCTATCTAAAGAAGCACCCATCTTCAGGCATTGCTAGACACCTGACTCACCCTTCTCTAATCCACAGGCTGCAGTGGGCTCATGAACAAGGAGGGAGATCTGAGGGTTCCAGATGCCCCCTACCTGCTCAGGTCTTCAGAGCATTTATCCCTCTGCAGAATAAAACAAAACCTAATCCTCCCAACTGACGGAATGAACAAAATCCTCTTGGCCAAGGAGACCCCCGAAAACACTTTTCTTTTTTTTTTTTTTTTGAGACAGAGTCTCACTTTGTGGTCCTCGGTAGAGTGCCTTGGTGTCACAGCAACCTCAAACTCTTAGGCTCAAGTGATTCTCTTGCTTTAGCCTCCTGAGTAGCTGGGTTACAGGCACCTGTCACAAAACCCGGTTACTTTTAGAGAGGAGGTCTTGATCTGGCTCAGGCTGGTCTTGAACTTGTGAGCTTAGGCAATCCACCCCCCTTGACCTACCAGAGTGCTGGGATTACAGACCTGAGCCACTGTGTCTGGCCTCAGAAACACTTTAACAACTAAACTTCCCAGCCATGATGAGACAGTAAGTTGGTCATGCCTCAGTACATCCCCTTTCTCACTGTTACCAGACTTTCCCCCTGAGAGTTAAACAGAAACCAGCCCTGGAAAACAAAAGATGAAAGACTCCTCCACTGACTTCAACTTCAGCCAACCTCCTGATGGCCACACTCCCCTCCCTTTTTGCAATTGCAACATGACAGCTGACCAGCTTACAGAGCGTTCCTTCCTGATAAATGACTATCAACTATGGACTGGTTCTGGCCAGTTTACAGAGCCTGCACACAAAGCAGCTTTGTTTCCCACATTTCACCTTTTAATTTGATTGCATTTTAATGTTAAGTCTTCATGCCAATGTGAACATGGAACTTATATAACATGTATGTTTGCTTATTACACATTTGCACAATTCCCATTCAGGAGTAGTCATAGCTCCTTCTATAACCTATTAAATATGTATGCATAGTCAACTCTTTTACATAGAATTCCTGTCCTGCCTTTCCTTTCTCAAGTCCCTGCTCTCACTCTCAGCAGGAGGCTCTGCTTTCCAGCCTGCAGATAGCAACTCATAATAAGAAATAAAGTTCTCCTTTCCAAACATAGTTGATCTTGTGATTTTTTAAGTTGACATAATTGGTGACAAGGGTGGCATTTGCTGAGACCACCAGGTTCCACCCAGCATGATCAAAGTCAGTCCACCAGTGCAAGAGCCCACTGACAGTTCAGTTGTTTGCCTCCCTGTGTTGTGGGGAAGCTCTCTCCAGGTCTAAGCTCTCCCACTTTTAGGTTGAGATCTCAGAGATTGTCCTTTTTTTCTGATCCCCCCAATTCAGACCCCAGAGGAGACATCTTTGTTGGCATTTGTTGTAAGGGGGGAACTTTTCAGCTAGACTCACCTGACCCATCAGGTTTGGTGAGGATGTTCACCATCTACTGGGTGAGGCCCTTGATAAGTAAGTGCTGTTACAGGGGACCTAGATTCTCAGGGAACAGTTCCTGACCTGCTACCATCAGGAATTCTGGTGGCTTACATGTTTAAGAATTATGGGGAAAATTCCTGTAAATATTTGGGATTCTAGATAAAACTAACCCAGGATGATTTAATAGTCACATGTCAATGGATCGGCATTGATTTCTTTTCCATGTCCCTGACTCCTGCCCCCATTTGCAACTTAAAGCTTTGTTGGCCTCAATGGGGAACTTTACTATTTTTTTTTTTTTTTTTTTTTGAGACAGAGTCTCACTTTGTCACCCTGGGTAGAGTGCTGTGGTGTCACAGCTCACAGCAACCCCAAATCCTTGGGCTTAAGCAATTCTCTTGCCTCAGCCTCTGGAGTAGCTGGGACTATGGGGGCCCACAATAACGCCCTACTATTTTTAGAGATGAGGTTTCACTCTGGCTCAGGCTGGTCTCGAACCAGTCAGCTTAGGCAATCCTACCCACCTTGGCCTCCCAGAGTGCTAGGATTACAGGCGTGAGCCACCGTCTCAGCCGCACAAAATGGGGAACTTCAGACATGCCTACATTATTATTATTTCTTCTTGTTCAGCACCAATAAGTATTTATTCATTGTATTTCCTCAGGGAAAGTAGACGAGAAAGAAAAAGAGTCAGCCTGTGTTACAAAATGATTTGAAAATGGGAAAGGAAGTATCCAGTAGAGGAAAATCAAGTATAAAATAAACACACCCCAGGATGGGGTCACCAAAGCACGAGGGAGGCTCAGTCTTTTGCAGCTTAGGAATGAGGGGAAAAGATCAGAAAAAGGACAGGTACAGGCTTTTCTACTGTCCTCACCTCAGAATTCAAGATTTCACACAAAGCTTTGGTTTCTAGGAGTACATGTGGAGTCATAGTCACCCTATTAAACAATCTATGGCCACTTTGACATGTTTCTTGCACCTGCGTAAAAGTTCCTGATTGATCTGGATGTACATCATAATCCCTTTCTAGGTCTCCTGGTCCCACTTTCTACCTTCCAGTTGCCTCTCTCTACATCAGGGTTACACTTAAGTAGGTTTGACCCACTCAGAATACAGCAGTGTCTTCAGTGTTTGGCACAAAACACATCAAGAAATGGGTCTTGATGGGCAGTGCCCATAGCTCAGTGGGTAGGACACTGGCCACATACACTGAAGCTGGCAGGTTCAAACCTAGCCTGGGCCAGCTAAAACGACAATGACAACTACAGCCAAAAAATAGCTGGCATTGTGGCAGGTCGCTATAGTCCCAGCTACTTGGAAGGCTGAGGCAAGAGAACTTCTTAAGCCCAGAAGTCGCCATAGCTCACAGCTATGATGCCACAGCATTCTACCCAGGGCAACAGCTTGAGACTCTGTCTCAAAAAAACAAAAACAAACAAACAAACAACAACAACAACAACAACAAAACAAAGAAATCATTTTGACTCAGGAGGTTGGGAACAAGGATTGGACATTTCCTAGATAGACCATTTAAAAGTACCCCAATGTTGGAGCCAGGACTCCGGCCCCAACCCATTGAACTGTCAGGACACGGACCACCATACATTTTTGCTCTGGGTGTGTGTTGTTCAGGTCTCAGGTGTTGAAGCACCTTAGAAGTCACAGTCAATATTAGTAGGAGTGAGCGTCTCAGCAGCAGTCTGTCAGTCTTAGTCCCAGCAGTAGCTTCTCCTGAGGCTATTTATAGAAGTGATACACCACAGGTGTGGAGACCGCTATGCAATAATGTCAGTGTTCTCGTGCTCTTTAACGAGAGACCAAAGATGTTAAATCCCTTCCCCATTCCCTTATTGTATTTCTCACAGGTGCCTCCTACACCCCAAGCATTAATGTACGTGTATGTGGGTGTGTAAGTTTTCTTTTCGAGGGGAAATAGAAAGAGGGTAAGGTAAGAGATAGTATTTAAGCTAGGAGTGGTGGCTCACACCTGTAATCCTACCATTCTGAAAGGACGAGGGAGGAGGATAATTTGAGCTCAGGAGTTCAAGACCAGCCTAAGCAAAGTGAGACCCCCCTCTCTGCCAAGAATAGAAAAAAATTAGCTGGGCATTGTGGCAGGCACCTGTAGTCTGAGCTATTTGGGAGGCTGAGGCAGGAGGATTACTTGAACCCAGGAGTTGCTGTGAACTGGGATGATGCCTTGGCACTCTAGCCTGGGCAAAAGAGTGAGACTCTATCTCGGAAAAAAAAAAAAAAGGAGAGGGAAGGCATCTGTCCTAGGCAGAGGCAGTGGTAGTAGGAGGAGTCTAAATTAGCCCAGACTTTAGCTACTATAGAAAGGATACCTGGCTCAGCGCCTGTGACTCAAGCGGCTAAGGCGCCAGCCACATACACCTGAGCTGGTGGGTTCGAATCCAGCCCTGGCCCGCCAAACAACAATGACGGCTGCTACCAAAAAAGTAGCCGGGCGTTGTGGTGGGCACCTGTAGTCCCAGCTACTTGGGAAGCGGAGGCAGGAGAATTGCTTGAGCCCAGGAGTTGGAGGTTGCTGTGAGCTGTGATGCCATGGCACTCTACCCAGGGTGACAGCTTGGGACTCTGTCTCAAAAAAAAAAAGAAAGAAAGAAAAAGAAAAAAGAACGGATACCTGAGTGAGTGGGTGAGTCAGTAGGGGGTAAAAGGGGAGCTTGGACCTTTGAACAACTGGGGCTCCAATCAAAAGATTTGGAACATTTGTAATTTTGTGGCTAAAAGTGGATGTGTGACACCTCAGCTGATGAGGTTGAAGGAGTTGGTGGCTGTACAATTCAGGGACACCGAGGCTCCTTGCTTTCTAGAGCTGGCTGTACTCTAGCCCTTGCCCTGAAATTGGCTCTGCCCCTGGTTCTCTGGGTTTCATTCTCCTCATCTGTGTAACAGGACAGAAGTGTTGGAAATGGATAAGATTAGCCCAGAAGATCCTGGCAGCTCAGGCTGTAAGATTTTCATCAGACGTGAGCTTTTGGGAGAAAATGGGGTAAGGGGATCTTGGAGACTAGTCTTAGGCCTGCACTGTTATAAATCACTGCCTCTTACTCCCCATGGAGGCCTGGCTGGTGTTCACGTGCAATAATTAACTGATTGGCCTTTGTCCGATCCCATCTCCACTTCTGGGCTCCATTCCCACTGCCTGCCCCACTGCCCGTCTCCTAGGCCACTAAACCGCAGCCCGCCCCAGGAATAAGTCAAAATACAGTTTAGAGCAGAGAAGCAGCCTGAGCCTGACTGAGAGCCACCGCCTTTCCCAGGTATGACACTCCCCACTCCCCCATCAGAGGTCACACACTCTGTGCTATCCCAGCATGTGTTAAAGGATTTGCTGAACAGGGAAGGCTCTCTGTTTTCTCACAGCACAAAGAATCCAGAAGTGGGGACTGAGGGCCAGAACAGGGTGTGGCCTGCCCGACATCAAACTACAAGTTAGTGTCTACCCCCACAGACAATACACAAGGGGTCTTGCCCTTCCGTCCAACATTGAGTGCTCAGCTCCTCTAAACTGGGGCGCCAGGATGGAGGACAAGAGTGATGGGGTTATAGGTGCACCAAGATCTGTGGGTGAGACTAGGAAAATGAGGAAGGGACTCACAGAGTGATGGAGGTCACAAAGAGAGGGAGAGAGCTCTGGCTCCAGAAGCAGCTATAGAAAGAGAGACCACTGACCGAACAGATGGGAGCTACTGAGCACTGAGAAAACCCTTTCTCCAGCCTCCACCAGCACAGGGAGTACCTGCCCCCATGGGAGCCTCAGCATGGCAAAGATGCAGGGGGCAAAAGGCAGAGGAACACTGGCCTAGACTTGAGTGGTCCCTACTATGTGACTTGGGGCATTTTCTCAAACTGTGTCTACATGATTCCATGTATATTAACTGGCTGTCATTTTTTTGTTTGTTTTCTTTCCTACATTTAATCCTCTGATAATTAAATTAAGCCTTAAGATAATTTGCATCTATTTCCTTCAAGGCCAACGAGGAGGTAGAATGAGGGCTGGTGCAGGCTGACCTTGAACCCTGTACTCTAAACTGCTAGGCTTTGTTTCCCTCAAGGAACCTAATCTGGAGAAGCACCTGGTGTTCCCTGACAGTGTTAATTTTTCTGGCTTGGCCCTCAGCATTAGTGCGTGAATGGCTCAGCAGAGGCATGACTGGGCCCTGGAATGAAGAAATTAGTAATGAGAGAATGAATGAAATCTGGGGTCAATAGAGTAGAAAAATAATAGATTGTGGAGCTAGAAGGAGAGCTGGGTAGGAATTCAATTCTAGGCTTCTCCAGAGACCACCCAGCTCAGGCCCCACATGGAGCCCTGTCCAGGAGACCCTGTCAAGATGCCTAAATTCTGAGGAATGTGGGAGCAATGCAGGTCCACGGCAAGCTTGTGAGCTGGGATGTCACATCCACTTCATCACCTCACCCCTGGGGAATGAGTAAGAGGGAGAGAGATGTAGAGAAGCTGTGGGAAATAAATTTTGATCATTTTAGGTCACCAAGCACTTGGTGACCAGTTCTGAGGTCAAAGGATTGAAGTGTTATGTGACCAAGGGGAGGCCAGCTCTGTGGTAAGGGGCGCAGGAGCTTCCCAAGGCCCCAGGGCTGTTCAGGCAGCTTTGCCCCACCAGCTTCTGTGCCCTGTGACACTCCTCATATATCCCATGGGGTTCCTGGGTGGGGGCTGCTGAACTAGCCCAAGTGATGACATTGGAAAGTGCTTTAAAAACAAAACAAAACAAAACAAACCCCCATACAGGTCGCAGCTTATTTGCAGCTTCAACACTAAGGTATTTTTATAAACTTTTACATGAAGTCATTTGATGTCAAAAATCTTATCTGGGCTGGGCACAGGAGCTCACGCCTGTAATCCTAGCACTCTGGGAGGCTGAGGCAGGTGGATTGCTTGAGGTCACGAGTTTGAGACCAGCCTGAGCAAAACTGAGACCCCTTTCTCTACTAAAAAAATAGAAAAAAACTGAGGCAAGAGGATTGCTTTAGCCCAAGAGTTAGAGGTTGCTGTGAACTATGATGTCATAGGACTCTATCCAGGGTGACAGCTTGAGTCTCTGTCTAAAAAAAAAAATCTTATCTGAAAATTAATGTGACCTTATGTATGTGTATAGTTTTTTTTGTTTGTTTGGTTTTGTTTTTTTTTTTTTTTTGCAGTTTTGGCTGGGGCTTGGTTTGAGCCCCCTACCCTTGGTACATGGGGCTGGTGCCCTACTCCTTGAGCCACAGTTGCCATCCCCTGTATGTGTATAGTTTTTACTTATGCCATTAGTGTAACTATTTCACCTG
Source organism: Loris lydekkerianus (assembly GCA_963574355.1). NCBI lineage: Eukaryota > Metazoa > Chordata > Mammalia > Primates > Lorisidae > Loris > Loris lydekkerianus. The sequence goes on from CAUYPK010060007.1 coordinate 28,419, forward strand.
GGAACATGTGCTTGATTGTTGGGTACAAGTACATCATATTACCTTAGTTTGTGTTACCTTTTATAAAACCCTAAAAATTTTAAACTCTGAAACATTTACCATGAAGGAGTCTCTCTCTCTCTTTTTTTTTTTTTTGAGACAGAGTCTCACTCTGTTTCCCAAGCCAGAGTGTTATGGTGACAGCCTAGCTCACAGCCCCTTCCAGCCTATGATTCTTTTTTTTTTTTTTTTATTAATTTATTTTTTTTTATTATAGATAAAAATATGCACCATAGATGTGGCCCAACCCATTACCGTCCCTCCACCCAAACCTCCCCCCTCCCTTCCCCTTCCTTGGTCCTTTCCTCATAGTCTTGTGGTATAGTTGGGTTATAGCCTTCATGTGAAAGCTATAGTTTAGCTTCATAGTAGGGCTGAGTACATTGGATAC